>JAPYYJ010004096.1:0-10791 GCA_028533885.1 Nasua narica
GAGGGCACCAAGGCCGTCACCAAGTACACCAGCTCCAAGTGAGCCCGCTGGCTGCAAAGGTATTGATAGACACCCAGAGGCTTTTTTTTTTTTAAGAGAAATCCACACTTCCCCGAAAAACTATTACTTTTTTTTTTATGTTGACTGAGAGGCAAAAGCAAATTTTCGTCTGAAGGCTTTTGTACATGCTTCATTTGTGAAAGGTACTTTTTGGTCTTGTGTGTTTTCAGTAAGGTGTTTTTGTTTGTTTGTTTGTTTGTTTGTTTGTTTGTTTTATATTACAAACATCAAGCACTCCAAAAGAAATTTATTGTGCAGGGGCGCCTGGGTGGCTCAGCTGGTTAAGCCCCTGCCTTTGGCTCAGGTCATGATCCCAGGGTCCTGGGGTCAGACTCCCTGCTCAGTGGGAAGTCTGCTTCTCCCTCTGCCTCTCCCCCTGCTTGTGTTCTCTCTGTCTCAAAATCTCTTAAAAAATTGTTTTTATTGTGCATATATCATTTACCATCCAAATTCTAACTTGTAAGAACCACCCATTAAGTTAATCAGTGAGAAAACTGCAAATTAAGGTAAAAAAAGAAAAGCAGTGAAAATTTATTGGCGGGCCTTCCATTTATCTCCATTTAGGTCATACAACCATTTTTCAGTCACCATCCTCCTTCCCAATAGAATGCTGCATGAATCACATAAATTGATTTAAAGGAAACTTACCAAGTCACATTTCCTTTCCGTTATTCTTTAACATCAATGCTGGGTATGTACCTCCTTGCTCTCACTCTTGGACTACATTTGCACAAAATAACCTATGGTGTTGGGATAAAGATGGAGAAAGGAAAACCTAAATTAATCACCTCTTTTCGCCAGTTAAGGACCGGGATTGCTAATCCAGGCTCTACATCTCCAGTTGAGTTTTTCTACTGGTTAATTCTTATACATGTGTCCTGTAAACCAAGGCCCTCTGCACTCCACCTCCCCCCCTTTCCACATTCCACAAAGGTGGAAATCAATCCTGCTTCAGGTTTATCACTCACACTTTCACGTCCTCTTTCTGTTCACTATGATTTTCCCATGGTCAAATCCCATTTTATGTCAACATACGTATTATGAAAAATAGCTGTATTTTTCAAAACTACCAAAAAACTTAGACAAGTGACAGTGTTTTACACTTTGTAAATATCTTTAATATCTGGTTTAGGAGAAGACAGCTGGAATCTTGCACAGTATTTTTTTTTCTGCATTCAATCTATTGGAATATAACTGTCAAGAGAAAAACAGTATAAAAATTAAGTTTCAGGATTATTACACAAATAAATTTAGCCTCACAGACCCACCAAAAGGGTCTCAGGCACCAACTTAGGTGCCCAGATCATAAAATTTTGAGAATCATTATCTTTTGGACAAAAAGAAAGCAAACATTTATTTATTTGTTTGTTTGTTTATTTATTTATTTATTTGATGATCATGGTGTTGGTACCATTGGGACCCCTTTGGGAGAAGCGATACCCAGGATCCTTTGAGAATTCCTTGCAGATCAGTTTGTGTTTCCAATGGTGACAATCATTAAAATGAAATTCACTCTCCTGAAATGGAGTTTCAGGGAACCAGAGAGCATCGGTGAGTTTCTCAGGGAGCTCTTCTTGAGCCTTGATCCATAGCATCACTGGACGTGGGTCTCACAGAACTCCCAGAGTACCAGGAGGGATGTTCTCTCTGGGTGCGATGCTGACCTCGGAAAGAGAGGTGCAGGACCTGGGGAAAGAGGAATCATGAGACAAAGTAAAGGTCGGATTCAGCCCATTGCAGGATTGGTTCCAATCTAACTCACTTTTCTGCCCAAAGCTAATAACATCATTCTTCTCTGCCAACAAAAGACACTAGTTTTTTAAGGTTAATTTACCAGATTTGCCCAATCTAATGTGTCTTTAAAAATCAATTAAAAATTTAGAAAGCACACTATGGATTCTTAACCAGATACGTATTAAAAGAATACTCATAATATCTTAATATTTTTTTTAAGATTGTATTTATTTATTTGACAGAGATCACAAGTAGACAGAGAGAGAGGGGGAAGCAGGCTCCCTGCCGAGCAGAGAGCCCAATGTGATGCAGGGCTCGATCCAGGGCCCTGAGATCATGACCTGAGCCGAAGGCAGAGGCTTTAACCCACTGAGCCACCCAGGCGCCCCTACCCTAATAATTTTTATATTCCATTTTGAGCTTTTGGGAGAATTATATGTAATCCATGGAATAAAGTTAAGGATGCCGTTAGCGTGTACAGTTCCCAATGGTTCTCCTAGTCATTATCATCTGTGCACCACTTATTTGAAAAGAATGTGGGATTTTAATTTTTCTAACATTTTTACTCCAAAAGGTACCAAAAAATAGAAGGTCCCATTTCTGATTATTCCATTAGTGACATTAAATACAATATAAATAAACACATAACATAGAAGCGTATTCTATATAATTATTTTAGGGTATGTATGTATTAATGTATGCATATAATGTATTTGGACTCACACAATATATAGCTAAAATCTCAAAGGATGAGGATCTCTCTGTACTCCGCATCTCAGTGCTGATCTATAACCGGGAGCATGAAATAATCAGGAACTGGAAAGCTGATGCCTTTCAATTTTTTGACATCCCCTTGGAGTAAAAGCATTGGAAAAATTAAAATAGATAGAATATATTTTACTGTAAATGTGTATAAATGACACATATTTTATATGTATACATAACATATATATAGCATATATACACAAACTCATTTTATTATTTAAATTATTATTTAATTATTTATCAATTATTTAAATTGCAAGCAGTGTCAAGTTTCAGTTACTTGGAAATAAATGTAAATTATTATATTTGGCCAAATACAAATACATTAATACTTACAATATACCTTAATGTTCTGTTAGTTCATTTTCAAGATATGAATTTAAAATGTTGGGGGGGGAGAGTAAATTAAGATAAAGCTAGTACAACCAAATTAATATCAAGAATTAAAAAAAAAATCCGGTGTTACATTATAAAATATTACCCCTCAAATTTGAGTGGAAGAATTTTATATAGTTCCATATTCTCAAAACACTTTCAAAGGCGCCAACCAGCAAAAACTGTGAGTATGTTTGGGTTCTAACCTATTTTAGGTGCAACTCCATATTCACATCTCATGTACGTATTTCTAATATTAAATAGGGTGCAATTTGTAGTTGTCTTTTTCTTAGACAAGTGCAGGGACTTTAGAAAGTTATCATTACTAAACATTTTTACACAGCATTACTTTCACAACTAAAGCTGCTGTGATATAAAAAGTCATATTTTAGGGGCGCCTGGGTGGCGCAGTTGGTTGAGCGACTGCCTTCGGCTCAGGTCATGATCCCGGAGTCCCGGAATCGAGTCCCACGTTGGGCTCCCAGCTCCATGGGGAGTCCGCTTCTCACTCTGACCTTCTCCCTTCTCATGCTCTCTCTCACTCTCTCTCTTTCCTAATAAAAAAAAAAAAAAGTCATATTTTAAAAAACTAAAACACATCCCCAAAAAAGCCTTCATTTATTAGTGGACTATTTTTCTTCATTCTTCTTCATTCTAAGCATCTGAGGAAATCCTCCGGGAATTATTTTGTCTCTATGTTTTGTTATAAAAATGCATTAAAATTATTCTTTTTCTTTTAAGGAATTTATTAATTTGAGAGAGCCTAAATGGGGGAGGGACAGAGGGAGAGGAAGGAGCAAACTCCCCTCCCCCTATAGTTGAATCACTCACCATGTAGCCTTTTCAGATTGGCTCTGTCACTTAGTCATATGCATTTAAGGGTCCTCGGTGTCTTTTCATGGCTTGATAGCTCATTTCTTTTTAGCGCTGAATATTTCACTGTCTGGATGGACCACAGTTTGTTTTTCCATTCACACACTGAAGGACTATCTTGGTTGCCTCCAAGTTTTGACAATCCTGAGTAAAGCTAATATATACATCCGAGTGCAAATCTTGTGTGTACCTAAATTCTCAACTTCTTTGGGTAAATACCAAAGAATGTGCTTGCAGGATTGTGTGGGAAGAGTAGGTATAGTTTTGTAAGAATTAGCAGAACTCCTTCCGAGGTTGGAGGCCCGTTTCCACTGTGCACTCCCCTCAGCAGCGAGTCCCAGCGCACGCTGTTCACATCCTCGCCGGCATCTGGTGTTCCGAGCATTCCAGATTTTGACCTTTATAATTGGCGTCTCTTTGCCTTTTACTTTATGTTTTTGACAGTGATGGCAATCGATCATGTTACTTCTGTGTTATGTATTCCTTTTGCGAGAAGTTTACTGTAGGTTTTCAAATAATTATTTCAAAAGCTTTGGAAAGTTCCACAGATTTTCTGTAAATCTGTTACTGCTTTGACTTTCTATCACTTTCAAAGGCTTTAAACTTTATTTTCTTCTCTTTTAAATGCCTTTATGGAAAATTCAACTGTGCTGTGTAGGAAAAATTTCCTCAGCTTTGGGACTGAGCAGTAATCCTCCTAACAATAGTGATAGTTCAGAGAGAAGACGGTAGATTTTGTAGAAATGGGTTTAACAGATCACGAAAGTTAAGCCACAGTACAAAGAGACTTCTTACAGTAGAGAAATAAATCGCTGACAAAATCCTAAACGCTGGAAGGAACCTTAAAGAACATCTTGCTAAACCCTGCTCTTCCTTACAATTGAGGAATTGGAAACTAGAGAGGTCATATGGCAAGCTCAGTATCACACCAGAACCCAGGTCCCTGGGAATCCTTTCCAGTGCCTGTGTGTGTGTGTGTGTGTACACGTGTGTACACGTGTGTCCATGCAAAACACAATTCAGGAGAAGCAGGAGAGGAGGGAGAGCACGATTTATCCATTCGGCATTTACCGACTGCTCTGTGCCAGGAATCGTAACACACGTTTAACTTTTGAAAATCAGTAATTTTATCATAAAAGATGTTTTTAGTTAGTAAGATAGAGGCCAAAAGCTTTAAGATATTTCAAATATGGATAAATAGTAACAAAGACATTTATTTTCATTTCTTTCCTTCTAGGCTGGTACTGCATCTCAGAAAAAAAAAAAGGACAGGAAAACAGAAAGTGAAAACTGAGGTTTGGGGATACCTTGTTCCCAGAGAGCAGGTGCAGTGGCCTATGTTTTTCCCAGAGCATGGTCTCACTCCACATCTAACGACTAAAGTTCCAGAAAGGGGAGATTTGCAACATCGCTGACCGATTTTAGGGAGAGAGGACTGGTATTAGGTAGAGCTGGGGGCCAGGGGAGGGAGGCGGGAGGCCTGTGCGGTGAGCTCACTGTTGCAAAGGCCTCCCCTGGAGGAGGTGGTGAGGGGAGTTTCCTTCTTTGGCATTGCCCGGCCTCTGTGTCATTTTTTGAGGAGAGCCGAGTTCCCATACGTTCTTAAGGTCTAGGACATCTAGCCAGGGTCACAGTGGACCCCACAGGGGTGGAACACTGCTTGTATTTCGATGTCCTGCTGTGCCTTTTCTGATCATTGGGCTAACGCTGAATGTAAACCTCCCGGGTGCTGCCCAAGTTCAAAGCCAGCGGACCGGTGTCCCTCCAGACCCGGAGCTGGTCAGAGAGTCGGCAACTGGAGAGGACTTCTGGGCGAGAGACACTTTGCCTTTAGAAGCTGTCCACCTAGTCTCCGCATTAAGGTCCTCAGGTAAGCTGCTGGGAAGACAAGGGGTTGGGACTGATCCACGACACACGGGGACCAGGTGGCTTACCCAGGGCCGACGCATCCAAACGGGCATTTCAGCATCGCAGACTATCTGGGGACCTCCCGGCATTCCTAGAAGTCTTCCAGCGGCTCCCACTGTTGACATTCCCATTCTGTAGCTTCTGCAATGACAGCGATTAGTGTCTGCATTCTCACAGAACAATAGTGGCCCTTAGAGAGCATTCTAGAACCCAGGCAGATTGTTTTTAGGCTGTCCCACCCAGAGCTTGGGGGAAGGTGCACCACTGGCATTTAGGAAAAGACCAGGGATGTTAGACATCCCATGAAGAACTGAGTCAGGTGATGCACGACTTCCAAGTATCCCATAGTAAATTGAAGGTAAAAAACCCGTTCATCAATCCTAAAACCTGACTCCTTTCACAAAGAAGCACGAGGTCTTTGCGCGTGCGCGCGCGCGCGCGCGTGCGTGTGTGTGTGTGTGTGTGTGTATAGTTCAGTAGGCACCGAAATTTCCAAGAATGCATCATTTTATAAATTGACATTGTATTTTGTTTTCACATGTCCCCTAAGAATTATTGTTTTCAAACAGAAAAAAAAGAGACGTCACTGAGAGTTGGTCACTTATTGGTGTTTGCTCCTCTGAGTCAATCTACAAGGTCCTTGTTTCCTTCAGGATGATTCTACCCACAGCTTCTGGGACGCCTGGTCTTGTGTGCCACCTTGACCAGGCTGTGTGGTACCCAGACATTTGGTCAAACGTCATTCTGGGTGTTTCTGTGACGGGGGCTATTGGATGAGAGTAAAACACTGAAATTGGTAGACTTGATTTATAAAGCCTATTATTCTCCCTAATGTGGGTGGGCCTTGTTCAATCAGTTGAAATCAGGAATGGAATGAAAGGGCTGTCCTTCCCTGACTAAGAATTCCTGGTGTGCAGGGGCACCTGGGTGGCTCAGTTGGTTGGGCAACAGCCTTGGGCTTAGGTCGTGATCCTGGAGTCCCAGGATCGAGTCCCTCACAGGGCTCCCTGCTCAGCAGGGAGCCTGCTTCTCTGACTCTCCCCCTTCTCGTGCTTTCTCTCGATCTCAAATAAATAAATAAAATCTTAAAAAAAAAGAATTCCTGGTGTCTGGCTGCTTTGCAACTGGGATACCGGCTTTTTCCTGCCTTTGGACTCAGACTGAGACATGGGCGCTGCCTGGGTTTCGAAGCTGCTGGCCTCAGGACTGGAACTTCACCATCGGCTCTCCTGGGTCTCCAGTGTGCGACTCATCCTGCATATCTCCAGCCTTGTCGGCCTCCACAATCGCATGAACCCATTCCTTATAAGAAATGTCTTCATGTCTATGTGCACATCCGTCCTGTTGGCCTTATTTCTCACTAATACAGGCACAAATACCCAGCTTCTAATTTCTGTTTTTGAGTGTGGGGCCCAGCCATTTATATGTTTAAATTATCTCCTTTTATTGTTAAAACAACTGTCTCTTATTCTGTTTTTATTTAACAGCTAAGGTGTTTCATGATTTTGGAAAATTATGCATGTGTTTAAGTATTCTTACTGAAGATTTTAACTTCAGCCTAGGAAAGGGGTCATTACAAATATTAGATATAAAAGGGGAGCCTCATGGATGACAGCTGTGGGAACCACTGCTTTTCATAAATGAACCCCAGGAATGTAACCTGTTTATTAAGCTACACAAGCACGGACACCACAGCGATGCCCATAAACACAGGTCACGACCCCCTCTGCCACTCTCAACGGTGGCAGCAGACCCTGTGCCTTGAAATATAAAGGTTCTCCCCAAATTAATATTCTTGGGATTCTAGTGTTCCCTTCCCGCTTTTCATAATCTCTCCATCTAAAAGACTCACTTATTTATGTAAATGCAGGCCTTTGTCTGAAGTACTGACTTTCTTCTTCCCTCTATCAGTGGGAATTCTGGTGCACCTGGGGGGGGGGGGGGGACGACGACGACGACTTGGTCCTTCTGGTCTACCTGCCCACATTCTCTGCACTTTTTAGGCTCTCCATAAAGCCCTGTGAAGCCGAGGCAGTCCTATTGATTTACCCCAAGCAATACTTACATGGATGTTCACCTCTGTAGGAGTTGATAGAAACTTTTTAGCCTCATTCAAATCTGGAAAAAAATGTCCTTGTGCGTTTTGTGAATTGGTTTTGCTTTCTAATACCACACATCTGCTTTACTCTCGAAACCTCCCAAGAGGCTGATTCGGTGACAACATCAGAAAAGGCGAGCCTTTTCTGAAATTGAAGTTAAGAGGTATCAGGAAATGGATAAACTAGTCATCTGCAGAAAAAAATACACATTTGAGATGTGTGGACAGTTATGGATGACGAGATGCAGGCGTCTTCCACATCTAAGAACCTAAAATGTAACAAAGTAAGTTGTGGTCAAATTAACTTAATGTGCCCGACACAGTGTTCTAACTAAAGGATAGCAGACTGCATGGAATCTAGAAAGGACTGGAAAACAGAGTTAAGCTTTGTCAGAATGTTTTGTCCAATCTCTGAGTTTTCGATGAATTTCTCTAAGCTGGACAAAGGCCAGTTTCAGGTAATATAACTTGGGGAAAAAATCTCTCCTTTAGGATAAGACTCTCACATCTATTTTAATGTTCCAATCTGTTCTTTTGTGTTCTAAAAATTGTTTAGGGGGGAAATGACACAAAATATTATCAGGGGCAAATCATGTGAATTACTGAAACTATCAGCTGCTCCAGTATAAAATAGTGAAGTGAGAGTCAGGTTTGGCTGAGTTCCAATATCATTTCCCGAGTCGGATCAGCGAGGACGCAAGTTAATCAAGGTGCATTGAACAACAAAGTGTTAGATGCCTGGATCACCAAGGTGGAAATAACCCATACAATCTGGCTTGGAGTTCTTTTTTCATTTTTCCCTCCTTTTCTTTTAGGAAATTTAAGTTTCTAAATACTGGACTGTAGTGGACCTGATATGTGAACCTTTCACAGAAGGAGCACAAATTCCTTCTGCTTCCTCCCGTCCATTCTGCAGAGGGCAGCCACCCCGTCCCCAGGTTCTAGATATCGCTCCCACGGACAATGGTAGATCATTCAAAGCACACCTGTCTATACCTATATCTCTACCTGTACCTGTATATGTATCCGTAATGTCCTCTATACCTATATCTATACACACATATGTCTCCAGGAGATATATGTATATATACACACACACATACATATAGTTAGCTAACTGAATCCTTCTAAATCCCCTTCCCATTTCCTCCCCTGGATTTCTATCTGCTGTTTCCCTCATTCCGGAAAACAAAGAAACACCAGAATTTGGTATCGATTCTCTGCATTAATGGATTAATGAACACGATCAAAGGCTTCTGCGCTCTGAAAAGTAGTGATTAAAAGAACTCAATAAATAGTGAATTTACTATCATCAACTATCTCAAGATGATGGAAGGAGGAAAGACACATAAATTAAAAAAAAGTATAATTTCTAACAGAACTGAGGGAGGGATATACACATATATATATACACATATACACTTACATGAATACACGAAACACATACGAAATACACGCACGCATGTATTTCCTTATACACAATCTGGTCAGAAAACTGTCACAAAGATTTTGAAAAGCTGAGTAGACAGAAAGTTTAATTGTAACCCAAGGGTTACAACTAAAAAGTTAATTGTAACCCAAATCTTCAGTTTTCTAAATTAATGGGCCTTGTTAATGACCTGTCAGTCTTTTTTCTCCCACTCTCCGAAAGAAAGTAGTTCTATCTACAGAAACATCATAAGGTTTGGAATTCTCCTTTATAAGATTTCCTTTATGACAAAGTAGATGATGCACGGAACTTGTTTTTATGCACGGGTTCTCTCGTGACTATAGTTTTCAGTTAAGTACTTGATACATAAAGGGAATATATGTAACATACATCTTACCTATAAAACAAATTGTATCAAACACCTACAATGGAACTTCTAGTACTAAATCTAGAATGTTGGCAACAACTTGTATTTACCTCTGTTCTTGTCTACATCCTCTTGCTGTGACTGTCACTGCAGTGTCCACTTCCTGATTTTTAAAAACTAATTCATGAAGTTCTTAAAAAGATCTAAGAAGGGACGCCTGGGTGGCTCAGTTAGTTAAGCAGCTGCCTTCGGCTCGGGTCAGGGTCCTGTGATCGAGTCCCACATCGGGCTCCTTGCTCAGTGGGGAGCCTGCTTCTCCCTCTGCCTCTGCTGCTGCTCTGCCAGCTTGTGCTCTCTCTCTCTGACAAATAAATAAATAAAATCTTTAAAAAAAAAAAGTCTAAGAATCATACACTTACACGTGCTTCTCTATATGCTTAAATAATTATTTTTGAGCTTTATAAACATGAACCTTCTGAGATTTAGGTTTTTGAAATTTAACCCAGTACTACTGTGTCTTTAACCTTTTTCCCCCCTTGCTATATAGACTCCTATTGGGTGACTGTATCTCAATAAATTTGTTGATTCTTTTGGCCATGAATATGTGGTTGCTTCTCCTATTTTGCTATTAAGAACAGAACTGCTCCATTCTCCTGTGTCTCCTGTTCAAGGCGCGCAGAATATTCTCCTGTGAACGCCTCGGCTCCGAAACCGGATAAAGGATATTATCAAAAAACTTCAGCAAATACAATTTGGTGTAGAAGTGTTTTCACCTCGATTCTCAGCAAAGACCAAAATACTTTTAAAAGTGCCATTCCTGAGCGCTTACAATGGAGGGAGGGCTTTTGGCGTCCGGAATTGGGGGCGAAGGCACAGCGCTTCTCCCGCCCTACTAGGTTTCTTTTTAAACGTCTTCCAATAAACACGAAATGCAAGTGACACAGGACGAAAATCCAGAGTGGATTCTGACCGAAAAGGTAGGAATCCGGGCCCAGTCCTTCCCCTGAGGGGAATTTCACCCAGAAAAATTGGGAGTAAAGTGGCCTTCTCCTCCCGCAGCCGCGCTGCGCGCAAGTACAGGGTCACGACCGACGCCTGAAGGGCGGGGGGACGGGGACTTTGAACCGCCCGCGCGACGTTGGCATTGGCTCTCCCACCTCAGGCGGGGGGGGGGGGGGGGGG
>JAPYYJ010004097.1:0-10790 GCA_028533885.1 Nasua narica
GTTTTTCCATTTCTTTGTGTCTTCCTCAATTTCTTTCATGAGCACTTTGTAGTTTTCTGAGTACAGATTCTTTGCCTCTTTGGTTAGGTTTATTCCTAGGTATCCTATGGTTTTGGGTGCAATTGTAAATGGAATTGACTCCTTAATAACACTGCAAGGAACATGGGAGTGCAAATATATCTTAATATACTATTATTTCTTTTGGACACACTGAGAAGTGTTATTACTGCATTGTATGGTAGTTCTATTTTAATTTTTTGATGAAACCTTGTACTGTTTTGTATAATTCTTGTACAATTTACAATCCAATCAACAGTGTATAAGGTTTTCATTTTTTCTACACTTCCACCAGTAGTTGTTACTTCTTGTCATAATGAGATACTAGCCATATTAACAGATGTTGGGTGATATTTCATTATGGTTTTGATTTGTATTTCCTTGATGATTAAGTGGTGTTGAGCACTTTTTCATGTACCTGTTGATCATTTATATGTCTTTGTTAGAAAAATATCTGTTCAGGCAATTTTGCCCATTTTTAAATTAAGTTGTTTGTTTGCTATTGAGTTGTATGAGTTCTTTATGTATTTTTGATATTAACCCTTTATCAGATTTATAGTTTGAAAATATTTTCTTCCATTCCATAGTTTGTTTTTTCATTTTGTTGATTATTTCTTTTGTTGTGCAGAAGCTTTTTATTTTGATGTAGTCACTTGTTTATTTTTACTTTGTTGCCTGTGTTTTTGGTTTCATATAAAAAAAAATCACTGCCAAGACCAATGTCAAGTAGATTTTTCCCTAGCTTTTCATGTAAGAGTTTTACATCACCAGATCTTAAATTTAAGCCTTTATTCTGTTTTCAGTTCATTTTTGTATATGGCATAAGGAAAGAGTCTAATTTTTCTTTTTTACGTGTGGATATACAGTTTTCCTAGCACCATATATTGAAGAGATTCTCATTTTCTCTTTGCATATTCTTGGCAACCTTGTCAAAGATTCATGACTGTACATATGAGGTTTTATTTCTGAGCTCTTCCTTGGTTTCTTCACTCTATAAGTCTGTTTTTATGCCTGTATATACTATTCTACTTATTATAGCTTTATAATATAGTTTGAGTTCTGAAATTGTTATGCCTCCAGTTTGTTCTTTTTCAAGATTGCTTTTGCTATTTGATTGGCTCCATATGAATTTTAGAATTGTCTTTTTCTACTTCTTGAAAAAAGACATTGGAATTTTGATGACATTACTCTTAATCTATAGAACATTTTCAGTAGTATAGATATTTTCAAAATTTTAATTATTCCAACTTAAGAACATAGGATATCTTTTCATTTTTCTGTGCCTTATATTAGTGTCTATTCATGGAAAAGATCAAACACTCTTCCAGTTTCTAGTGGTTGGTTTTGGCAGATAAAGGCCTTTTCTTGACTCCCAAGGCTAATTGTATTACCTTTGGAATTGCAGTCATGTTTTGTTTGATCTGAGTCAGAATCTTGTTGCTAGGTCCACAGTGGGATCTGTGGTTTTGTGGGCTTGCTCCCATGGGCCTGAGTGGGCATGGATCCTGTCTGGTTCCTGGGTGTACAGGACTGTCTCCAGGGCTTTGTTAAGTAATGTTGAAGTGGGATGAGTCTGCTTTAGTATCCAGAGGTGGATGCTTAGACAGAAGTTCTGTTACCAGATGAACTGATTGGTGTAAGTCTCAGGAATGGGTCTTCTAAGGGAGAACATAAAGTCTCCATAAGGGCCTCTACAAGTCAGTATGTAGGTCGCTGGGCAGGCATTATTGACCTCATACTGTGGCTGAGAGGGGCTAGAGTAACGTCTCAAGTCTGGTTCAGGGTTCACAGCCAAGACTGAGGTCTGCAGGCTTTGTTTTGGAGGCATGGATGAATTCTCCTGTCAGGTCTATGGGTGAGGAAAAGTGCTCCTGAGAAGAGCTGGAGTTGATATGGTGCCTTTCAGGATTTGCATTTTGGCTGAGGTTACCTCAGTCTTACTCCCAGGGGCACAAATGGATTATCTCTTGGTGGGTCTCTGAGTGGTCAGAACTACCCATGGGCAGTGGCTGGGAGGAGTTGGAGATGAGTCACAAGTACATTTATGGATATGCAGTCAAAGGTTTACTGACTTACTTCTATCGACACTGCCAAGTGCGTTTCCTGATGGATTCTGGGATGGCAGGGCAGCTAAAGTGCCAAAGCCAAGTATAGAGCAGCTTCAGGATCTCTAGGGGTGCAGATATGTGTCTCCCACAGGGTCCATGGGCATGCAAAAATATTCATGGAGAAATATAGGGCCCTTTCAGGATCTCTAGCAGCACAGGAGTTTTATTTATTTATTTATTTGTTTGTTTGTTTGTTTGTTTGTTTGTTTTTGCTGAGTCCCTGCAGCTTCATGATTGTTGCTGGACTGCTACTTGTAGTGACTGGAGCTGAGTATAGGATCCTTTCAAAATCTCTGAAGGCACAGATGAGGGTGTTTCTTGCTGAAGGTCCTTTCCATACTGCTCTTTTTTTTACATATCTATTAAATTTCCTTGGGCTGCCGTAAGAAACTTGGATGAGTTAAAATAAGAGAAATTTGTTTGTCTCACAGTTTTGGAATTTGGAAGTCATAATATAATTGTGAGTATGGTAATGCTCACTTTGAAAGTTCTAAGGGAAGATCCTTTTTACCTCTTCCTAGATTCTGGCAGTTGCACTTCACTGTATTTCATTACTTATATATTCATCATCCTAATATCTGCCACAGTAGTCATATAGCATCCTCAGTGTGCTGTTTCCAAATTTACCTCATCTTATCAGAACACCAGTCATTACTTTAGAGCCCACTGAAATCCAGCATAACTATCTTAATTATATTATATTTGCAAAGATCCTATTTCTAAGTAAGGTTACATTCATAGGTGCCAGGGATTAGGTCTTGTTTTGAGAGACACAGTTTAACCCACAAAGATGTCTTTATTCCTCAATTCCTCCATTACTGTCATGTTTTGCATTAGATATGTATTTTCAAGTGAACAATTTTGATTTCCTTCTTTTTTTCCCATTTTTACTTATATATCAAACTTAACTTTTAGTAGTTGCTCTAAGGGTTTCAATTAACATGTTAATTTATGCCTATATACTTGTCATTAATGCAACTTAAGCTCAGGGGTTTTGAGTGGCTGAGACAGGCGTCTGACTCTTGATTTTGGTTTCAGTCATGATCTCAGTTATAAGATGAAACCCTGTGATGGGCTTCATGCTCAGCAGGAGGTCTGCTTCTCTCCCTTTCCTTCCATTGCCTCTCCCCCGCTTGTACTCTCCTGCTCTCTCATTCTCTCTCAAAAAATATTTTTAGGGATGCCTGGGTGGCTCAGTTGGTTGAACAACTGCCTTTGGCTCAGGTCATGATCCCAGCATCTTGGGATTGAGTCCTGCATCGGGCTCCTTGCTCCGCAGGGAGCCTGCTCCTCTCTCTGCCTCTGCCTGCCTCTCTGCCTGCTTGTGTTCTCTCTCTGTTAAATGAATAAATAAAATCTTTAAAAAAATATTTTTTAAAAATACCAATTTAAGCTTGATAATGTACAAAAACTACAAAAACTGTACTTCTGAATATCTCCATTCCTCCCCTTGTACTACTGATGCTATTGTCACAGATCACATCCATATAACTAGTGTGTCCATCAAATTAGATTTATAATTATTGCTTTTTGTAGTTGTATTTTAAATCAAATGAAAAAAGTTTTAAATAGAAATTGTATTAACAAAATTTCATATTTTTCCCTTTAATTAACTTTCCTGATGTCCTTTAATTCTTTATGAGGACTTGAGTTCCATTCTACTGACTTTTATTTCATCCTGAAAGACTCCTTTTAGGAGTTCTTATAAGGAAAGTCTAGTAAGTGATGACTTTCTCAATTTTTGTTTATCTTAATTTTTCTTTTTTTTCTTTAAAAATTTTAATTTTAAATTCTTAACTTGCCATCAATTTATGAGGGATAGTATTGGTTATGGAATTCTTGATTCAAAGATTTTTTTCAGAACTTTAAATATGTTTTCCCACAGCCTTGATAGTACCATGGTATCAGATGAATAACAAGCTATTAATCATCTTATTGAACTTTTGGATGTAATGAGGCAGGTCTTCTTTGCTGTTTTCAAGGTTTTCTTTAGGTGTAATTGTCAAAAGTTTGAGTATGATGTGTCTAGGTGTAGATATCTTTGAAATTATCATCTTTGAAATTTCTTGAGCTTCTTGGATATATAAATTTATGGATATCATGACATTTAATTTTTCCATCATTTTTTCAAATACACTTTCTGCCTCTGTCTTTCTTCTCCTTTTGGATTTTTCATTATGCATTTTTTGACAATATCAATACTATACCATGATACTCTTAGGTTCTGTTTTTCTCCTTTCTTTTCCTCAACTGGATTATCTCAATGTCTTATGTTCAAATTTATTTATTCTTTCTTTTCCTGCTCAAATTTACTGTTGAGTGCCTCCAGTAAATTCTTTATTTCACTTATTTTGCTTCTCAACCTTAAAAGTTCTATTTGGTTCCCTTTACAATGTCTCTCTTGATGTTCTCAATTTGGTAAGATATTGTTCTAATGCCTTCCTTTATATTTTTATACATACTTTCCTTTATCATATTGAACATATTTAAAATAGCTGGCCCCTCCCCCAGAGTATCAGCAGAAACACTTGCTCATACCACATCTCTCAGCCAGAGAGTTCAGTGGGGCCTCAGTCTTTCTGGAAATAGTCTTAGGACTCATTTCATGAACAGACCAGAGCACACTTAGTTAAAGCTCACTAGATTCAGGCCAAGGACCAAACACTGCTCACAGCAGGCAAAAAGAGCTTTTGCAGATGACTAGTCTGAAGGACACAGCAGCCAAAATGCAACAGCAAAGTACACACAGCACACAGCAGAAACATTGTCTGAAGTGCCAGGCCTTAGACACTAGATGACCACTTCTTCATAAAGCCATTACTCTCAGGAGCAGAAAACAGTCATTTCTAATACAGAGAAGGGAAAGACTTAGACAAATGACAATAAGGAAGAATTTATCCCAAATGAAAGAAAAAGAGAAGGCCAGGCCAGAGATCTAAGAAGAATAGATATAAGTAACATGTCTGACAGAAAATTTAAAGCAACAGTTACAAGGATACTCAATAGGGTTTGAGAAAAGTATATAAGACATCAAGGAGACCTTTATCATAAAAATAAAAGAGTTCAAACAGAATCAGAGATGAAGGGTGCAATAAACGACATGGGAAACAGGCTTCATGCAATGATTATCAAGCTGGAAGAAGCAGAGGAGATAATTAGTGACACAAAAGATAAAATAATGGAAAGTAATGCAGCAGGCTAAAAGAGAAAAAAATATGGAACATAAGAATAGTCTCAGGGAACTCAATGACTCCATCAAACATAATATTTATATTATGCTAGTTCCAAAAGAAGAAAAAGAAAAGGGAGCAGAAGATTTAGTTAAGGAAATAATAGCTGAAAACTTAATCTGGAAAAAAACAGACATGCAAATCAAGGAGAGACAGAGAATGCCCATCAAAATCAACAAAAGCAGACACACACCAATACATATTGTAATTGAATTTGCAAAACATACTGATAAAGAAAAATTCTTAAAAGCAGCAAGACAAAAGAAGTCTTTAAATAACAAGGAAAGACCAATAAGAAGGGGTAGGGATTTCACAACAGAAACTGCAGGCCAAAAAGGAGAGGCATGATATATTCAAAGTGCTTAATGAGAAAAGTCTACAGCCAAGAATATTCTATCCAGCACAACTATTATTCAGAATAGGGGAGATAGTTTCCCAGAAAACCAAAAACTCAAGGACTAAACCAGTCCTGCAAGAAATATAAAAGGGGATTCTGAGTGGAAAGACAACACCAAAAGTGACAAAGACAAAAAAGGATCAGAGAAAGTCTCCAGAAATAATGACAAAACAGGTAATGGTAGTAAATATATATATCTCAGTAATTACTTTGCCTGTAAATGGACTAAATGTTCCAATCAGAATGGACATAACAAGACCCATGTATATATACTCCCTACAAGAGACACATTTTAGACCCAAAGACAGATTGAAAGTGAGGTAATGGATAAACATTCTCATGCAAATGGTTGTCAAATGAAAGAGTAACAATACTCACTTTGGACAAACTAGACTATAAAACAAAGATTATAAAACTAGTGACAAAAAAGATTACTATATAATCATAGAGGGGACAATCCAACAAAAATATATAACAATTGTAAGTATTTATGTACCCAGCATGGGAGGAACAAATATAAAAAACAACTATTTAGAAACATAAAGGAAGTCATTGATAACAATACAATAATAATAGGAAATACTAACACCCCACTTACATCAATGAACAGATCATCGAAACAGAAAATCAACAAGGAAACAATGGCTTTGAATGACACACTTGACCAGATGGATTTAACAGATATATTCAGAACATTATATTCTAAAGTAGCAGAATACACATTCTTTCCAAGTACACATGAAATCCAGTGGGCCCCTGGGTGGCTCAGCATCTGCCTGCAGCTTGGGTCATTATCCGAGGGTCCTGGGATGGAGCCCCACATCACATCTGGCTCTCTGCTCAGTTGGGAGCCTGCTTTTCCCTCTGACTCTGCCTGCTGCTCTGTCTATTTGTGCTTTCTCTCTCTGTGTGAAATAAATAATAAAATCTTAAAAAAAGAAACATTACCCAGAACACATCACATATTCAGACACAGACCCCAACAATTACAAAAAGATTGACATAATATCATGCATTATTTCTGGCCACAACACTATGAATCTAGAAAACCACAAGAAAAAAATTTGGAAAGACCACAAATACATGGGAGGTAAAACAACATTCTACTAAATAATAAGTGAGTCAACAAGGAATTCAGGAAGAAATTTTAAAAAATACATGGAAACAAATGAAAATGAAAACACAACAGTCCAAAACCTTGAGGATGCAACCAAACTGGCCCTAAAAAGGTAATATATAGCAATACAGGCCTACATCAAGAAGCAAAAAAAAAAAAAAAAACAAGTAAACAATCTAAAGGAGCTATTAAAACTTGACTAAAGTCAACAGAAGGTAGGAAATAATTGAAGATTACAGCAAAAATAAATCATATAGAAAAGAAAAAACAAACAAAAGCAAAAACAAACTAACAGAACCAACAGAACATATCAATGAATTCAGGAGGTCATTATTTTAAAGAATTAACAAAATTGACAAACCTCTAGCAAGACTTTTCAAAAAGAAAAAAAGACCCAAAAAACAAAATTACAAATGAGAGTGGAAAATAGCAACCAACACCATAGAAATACTAACAATTCAAAGAGAATATTATGGAAAACTATGTGATGACAAATTGGACAATCTGGAAGAAATGGAAAACAATGTAGAAATGTAGAAACTACCTAAATGGAAACAGAAAGAAATACAGAACTTGAGCAGACCAATAACTAACAAATAAAATGAATTAGTTAATCAAAAATTTTCCAACAAACAAAAGTCCAAGGCCAGAAAGCTTCACAGCCCAATTCTAACAAATGTTTGATGAAGAGCTAATAGCTACTCTACTTGAACTATTCAAAAATATAGGAAAAGAGGGGCGCCTGGGTGGTTCAGTTGGTTAAGCAACTGCCTTCAGCTGAGGTCATGATCCTGGAGTCCCGGGATTGAGTCCCGTGTCAGGCTCCCAGCTCCACGGGGAGTCTGCTTCTCCCTCTGACCTTCTCCCCTCTCATCCTCTCTCTCACATTCTCTCTCTCTCTCAAATAAATAAATAAAATTTAAAAAAATATATAGGAAAAGAGGGAAACTTCCAAATTCATTCTATGAGGCCAGGATTTCCCAGGTACCAAAACCAAAGACTATTTAAAAAGAGAAATACAGGACAATATCTCTGATGAGTATAGATGCAAAAATTCTCAATATAATACTAGCAAATCAAATTCAGCAATACATTTAATAAATCCTTCACTAAAATCGAGTGTAATTTATCTCTTGGTAGAAAGCGTGATTCGATATGCACAAATCAATCAGCATGACACCACATTAATTAAAGGATAAGAACATTTGATCTTTTCAATAGATTCAGAAAAAGCACCTCAGAATACAACATGGATTTATGATATAAGCCATCAACAAGGTAGATTTAGAGGGAATATATCTAAACCCAATAAAGTCCATATATTAAAACCTCACATTTAATATCATCCTCAATGGAAAAATGAGAGCTTTTTCCTTCATTGTCAAGAACAAGATAGGGATGTACACTACCATTACTATTATTTAACAGTGTACTTGATGTCCTAGCCACAGCTATCTGACAGGGAAAAAAAATATAATGCATCCAAATGAGCAAGGAAGAAGTAAAACTTTCACTAGTAGCAAACAACATGATAAACTGTACAGAAAACAGGAAAGATACAACCAAAACATTGCTAGAATGGATACATGAATTCAGTAAAGCTACATGTTACAAAATGAGCATACAGAAATCTCTTACATTTCTATACACCAATAATAAAGCAACAGAAAGAGAAATAAAGGAATCAATCCCATTTATAATTGCACCGAAACCAATAATATACCTTACCAAAGAGGTGAAAGACCTGTGCACTGAAAAGTACAACACTGATGAAAGAAACCGAAGATGACACAAAGAAATGGAAAGATATTTCATCTTATGAATAGTAAAAAAAAAAAATGATTTTAAAATGTTTGTAATACCCAAGGCAGTCTACAAACAATCTTACAATTTGTATGGAAGCAGCAGAGACCACACATAATGAAACCAATTTTGAAAAAGAAAAGCAAAACTGAAGTCATCACAATTCCAGACATCAGGTTATATTACAAAGCTGTTGTAATCAAAACCATGTGGTATTTACATTAAAATAGACCCATAGATCAATAGAACATAAAAGAAAATCCATAAAGGATTTTCTGCTCAATTAATGTTTGGCAAAGCAGTAAAGAATATACAATGAGAAAAGGACAGTCTCTTCAACAAATGGTATTGGGAAACAGAACAGAAAAATGCCAAAGAATGAATCTGGACCTCTGTCTTACACCATTCACAAAAGTAAATTCACAATGGGTTAGAGACCTAAATGTGAGACAAGAAACCATAAAAATCCTAAAAGACAACAGAGGCAGGACCATCTTTGACATTGGTAATAGCAACTTCTTTCTAGGTACGTCTCTTGGGGCAAGGGAAACAAAAGGAAAAATAAACTAGTGGGATCTCACCAAAATAAAATCTTCTGCACAGTGAAGGGAACATTCAACAAAACTAAAGGGTAACTTATAGAATGGGAGAAAATATTTATAAATAACATATGTAATAAAGGGTTTATACCCACATACATAAAGAATTTATAAAACTCAATACCCAAAAAATGAAAAATCCAATTTAAAAATGGGCAGAAGACATAAATAGACATTTTTTCAAAGAAGACATATAGATGGCCAACAGAAAAATGAAAAAGATGCTTAACATCACTTATCATCAGAGAAATGTAAATAAAAACTGTAATGAAATATCACCTCATAACTATCAGAATGTTTAAAATCAACAACACAAGAAACAATAGGTTTGAAGAGGATGTAGAGAAAGCAGACACTTTTGCACTGTTGGTGGGAATGGAAACTGTGCAGCTATTCTGTAAAACAGTATGGAGGTTTCTCTAAAATTTGAAAATAGAGCTACCCTAAACTCCAGCAAGTAGATATTTCCCCCAAAGAACACAAAAATACTAATTCAAAAGGACACATGCACCTCAATGTTTATACCATTGTTAAAAAAAATAGACAAATAATGGATGTAGCTCATGTGTTCATTGCCTAATGAATGGCTAAAGATGATGTGGCACATATAAACAATGGACTATTACTTAACCATAAAAAGAATGAAATCTTGACATTTGTAATGACATCGATAGAGCTAGCATGTATAATACTAAGGAAAATATGTTAGTCAGAGAAAGACAAATACATTATGATTTCACTCACATGTGTAATTTAGCCTACAAAATAAATGAGGAAATTAAAAAATAAAGGAGAGACAGAAGCATATCATGAAATGGACTGTTAACTATAGAGAATAAACTATTTATTTAATATGATGATGATGGAGAGATGGCTTCCAGAGATGAGGTGGGTGAGGGAATAGCTTAAATTAAAATGAGGATTAAGGAGTGTACTTGTGATAAGTACCTGGTGTTCTATGGAATTGTTGAATCAGAATATTGTAGACCTCAAAATAATATTACACTGTAATATTAACTGTAAGTTAACTAACTACAATTTAACTAATTTAAATTTAATTTTTAAATTTAACTAACTTGAATTTAAATAAAAACTTAAAAAAATAAAAGCATCAATACAAAGGAATACAGTTAAATACATGGGAAACTCCCTAAAGTTGTCAGATTTTTCAGCAGAAACTGCAAGACATATGGCAGTGGCATTATATTTTTTTCTCCCCAAATATGTTTATTTTAATTTTTCAGTGTTACAAGATTGATTGTTCATGCACCACACCCAGTGCTCCATGCAATACGTGCCCTTCTCGATACCCACCACCAGGCTCACCCACCCCCCCACCCACTCCCCTCCAAAACCCTCAGTTTGTTGCTCAGAGTCCACAGTCTCTCCTGGTTCATCACCTCTGATTTCCCCCCATTCCCCCTTCCCTTCCTTCTCACGATGCCCTCCATGATTTTTTTTATACTCCACACGTAAGTG
>JAPYYJ010004098.1:0-10788 GCA_028533885.1 Nasua narica
ACTTTTCTAAGAGTATTAAAAATGAGATGCTCAATAACCTGAGTGACAGATTAGTGACTAAGAAGCAATTTGTTGCATTTAGATAAAATAAATATAGCTAGGTAGTCTGATCTCTACCCAAATTTTTAATAAGCCTTAAATGATATTCACACATACTTACATTGACACACTGTCAATTGCTATGCAATTATCCTCAGAAAATATTCCATTCTTCAAGTCCCCCATCTCTCTTCTAATATCCCACACCTAAACCCTAAGTAAATGACCTTGTCCCCTTTTCCGAGACAAAGTATATCAAAAAGATGGTTCATTTTCATCTCTTCTGACAAGAATCCTGGATGATTTGTTCACTTTAAGTTGAGAAAAAATATATGGAAGGCAAATTTTCACTCTTTGTAGACAGAGGATATAAAATCTACCAAATAATGATGAAGACCTGATACACTTATTTTACCAAAGAGCTGATTTAACAATTAGCCCAACATGGTCCACTTACATACAGTTGGTACCATAAAAGGAACTTGTGAAATTATCCAATATGATAAATTCCATTAACTTCATTTTAGGACAGGGATAAAATATTGATATATGTCTAAGAAGTGACTCAGAGCCATATCTTGTGACGATCACCTACTTTATCATCACTATGACTTCTTGAGCTCCTCCAATTTCATTTCCTCAATTCCCCTTGAAAGAGTTCCTAAGTGTTTCATATCTACTTAGCTCTGCACCACCCTTGCAGAAGGGATAGGGACAGCTGATTTCAAGGTCAAAGTAGTAGCTTTTAGAACAAAATCAAGATGTCAACTAGCTCTTAAGAAAGATCTGTAAGCAGAACTCCAAATTTATCAAGATGCTATTTTCATTCTTCCCTGTCTCTTTAGATGGGCTTTTTATGTTTTTCCCTTTTCATGTTGCCTTTGGCTATACCATATCCCAACATTATATGCTATAATGGCTGCCACATATTTTTACATTCAGGTTGTCTGTCATTCTCAGTCTCAATAACAAAGATAACACCTGCTTGGACTACTTTAGTCAAGTGTTTTATCTCAAGTGTTCCATAAATATGGCCTGAGGAGGAATGGGGAGGTCACAGTGCAAATAACTAGATAACAGACTACAGAGCTGGTAAATATGAAATCATCAGAAAATAGTGTTGTACAGTTAGCAGTTGAATAAGAACTGAACAAACAGTAAGTATTCAAGATCTGGCTATGGATAGATCCCTTCGCATGAAATGCAATGAACAAAAAGCCACTACTTAAATATAATTCTCAGTTTCATTCTTTAGTAAAGGTCCAAGTGTGGGTAAAAGAACCCAGAAAAACATACAACGTAAATTAGTAAATCGATATAGATAGCATTTTGCTCAGAGCATATCATGAATAGAATCCCAAGTTTAATAAGTACTTATGTATCTGCCTTCTGAGAATGCAGGTTTTCATTGCAAATCTAGAACAAATTTTAAGTCCCATGACCAGGCCTGGTGATATTACTACCATTTAGGGTAAACAATCTGTAGTAGATTACATCCTCACTCTGGGCTTGCTTCTAGTTCAGATATTGTTCCAACAAACCATTAGAAGGATTATCTTTTCAACAAGCATTTCTTAATGTAGGCCTGCAGGAATAGTAATTTTTCCATTCCGTAATAAAATACTTGGCAATGAAGCAGAAGTGATTATGGGGAAAATGAGAGCCACATATCCCTCAGCTAACATACGTGATGCCATGAAATAATTAAAACTTAAAGGTTCACAGTTGGTGGAGAATATAGTCTACCTGGTTGATATTACAGTGAGAATTCACAAGGGGGTTGTTATTGTTGAGTCTAATAATATATACTTTGTTGTGTTCAAAATTATTTCTTGGCCACCTTTAAAAAATCTTTAGTTGTATATATTCAAAATATACAACATGATAATTTGATATGCATACATATGTTACAGGATTACTATCATCAAGCTACTTAACCTAACTTATGCTCAGACAGCTACCTTTCTGGTGTGTAATGAGAGTATCTAAACTCTCTTGGCAACTTTCCAGAATAATGTCACACGCTGTACACTCTATCATCTTACCTAACTGCAACTTTATACCATTTGACTAGCATCTCTCCAGTTCCCCCACCTCCCTGCCCCTACTAACCACTATCCTACTCCCGTCCTCCATGTATTTCACCTTCTTAAATTCAACTTTAGTGGGTGAGTGTCGTTTTTTTCTTTCTGCATCTGGTTTACTTCGCTAAGCGTAATGTCTTCCAGGTTCATCCATGTTGTTGCAAATGGCAGGATCTCACTTTGTAAAGCTGAATAATATTCATGTGTGTGCACATACGCATGCACCCTGGTAGACTTTTTAAAAGGCACTGCAAGTGTATCAAGGAACACCGTTTTCCTCCTTGAAAGACAAAGCATTTGGATGAGACTACTGTTTCATCAATAGGAAACACATGTTTCTCTTTTAAAATGCTATTTTAAAATTCTAGAAGACAAACTCAAGTTTTTATTAAAAAAAAGTATCGGGTTGAAGAGATGGTAGATCTTCTGAATCATAATACATATGTAGCATTTATCTTTCACTGTGAGGAAGTAAAAGAAATTCCAGATGGTTCTTGTGAAAATGACTTAATCTTTCATTTTCTATAGTTAAGAAATACAAAATTATTAGGCTACTTCTCTATAAATGTTATTATAGTTTACCTTAAACATAGAAAGATAGTCATTATTCTTTTCATTCCAATTATATCAAATTCATTCAAATTTTAGTTGGACAGATATAGCCATTTCCTCTTTTAGAAGCCCAATTTTAATCTCAGACCTATTACTTTTAGGTAATTCATAAAAAGTATAACTGGTGTATTCACCAAGAATATTGAAACACTGACAAAAATTAAAGTCAGGTGTTGATTCCAAAGGGACAATTGATTAATCTATGAGACAGAAAACATCACTTTTTTGTTTGTTTTGGTTTTTACTGTGGGGTTATTTTCTGGGCAGTAAATGAGTAATTCATACTTAGTGCTACAGAGAGGATTCTATAGGATTTTTTTTTTTAATGACTGAGTCAAGATAATCAGTATGTAATTTTAAGGCTTAATTTTCTCTTTTTATACGGTGAATAAAAAATGTCTAGTTGGTAATGAATATTCTGTCACCAGTATTTTATAATGGAGTTTTTCCTTTCTGTACAGGCCAGTTTGTGAAAAGTTACCTGATGAAATACATAAAATCCCTGTAACTCAAGTAATAGTTTTCTTTAACCATTAAACATACTACTGAAAATTCTCCCTTGTATGGGTAATGGGTACGTTCTGACTCCTCCTATTCACAAAAGCCTTGAAGAGACTTTCGGCAAGTGAGAAAATTACTGATTCCTTGCTTTCAAATCTATCCAAGTCTCCAACTGTAACTTTTCACACCTCAGTCAGGTTATTACTTTTTCTTCCAGGGTAGATCAGATGGATATTCTAATAAAACAATTGGAGGGAAGTTAGGAAGGGGAAAAATAATATACAGTATTGTTTTTGTAATTATATCCATTCATCCAATTTTACTGACCACCACTGTATGGCAGTTTTTGCTGGACACTTACACTTCAGTGAAAGTAATTCAGGAGAGGGGCACCTGGGTGGCTCAGTAGGTTAAGAGTCTGCCTTCAGCTCAGGTCATAATCCCAGGGTCCTGGGACTGAGCCCCATGTGGGCCTCCCAGCTCAGCAGGGAGCCTGCTTCTCCCTCTGCCCTTGTCTCCGCCCTCCACCCCACTCATGTGGGTACACACTCTCTCAAATAAATAAAATCTATTAAAAAAAATTCAGGAGATATACAGAATTCCAATGGTAATTGGAATGATTACACCAAAACCACACAGATTTTGGAACCCCTAAAAAAGAAGTCATAGAAATGGAACATATGACCATAAAACCTCAAGTTCGAGTAAGAATAAACTGGATGAAGAACAAACACTGGGAAATAGAACCAAGATGAGAGTGGGAAGGACTGGCATATAGGGCAGCTTGGAGATACAGAAAGGGGTGTAGACAAATCTAAGTGAAGAGCCATTGGGATAGTTTAAAGGAACAAACAAGTCTAGCTGCCCTGAGAAAATAGGGCAGGGGCTAGAGAAAATGCTAAAAATGTAAGCAGGGTACAGATCATGTAGGGCTGTGTTAGTCACAGGAAGTGACTGGGATTTTCTCCTCCAGTCATAAAAACCCACCATAAACTCATACAAGTTTTATCATGTTCACCATGTTTGGCTCAAAATACTTTAAATTACCTAACAGCCCATAGGTATCTCCTCAAGTGGTCAAGACAGAACTAAGAAAAATTAGGTCAGCATACACTATTCAAATGCTAGGCAGAGCTGACTCTATATGGTAGATAATAGATGTCTGGGCATTGGTTAATAAAAACAGAGATTCCACAGAAATATCTTATATCCAGAGGATGAGAACAAGTATATACAAACAATAATCAAAATAGAATCTGTATAGTTAGCCCCAGAACCAGACAAGGCAGAAGTGCTGGGAAAGATATTTCAAAAATTATTATTATTCAGACAAGTGAGTCTAGAGATTAGAATAGGCAAGCAAAAAAAAAAAAATCAAAAAAAAGGAAAAACAGAAAGTGAAAAAGGACTATCAGTGTCCTAGTCTGAATTTCTCCCATAACGTGACTTGATATAAATGATTCTCATGGGTCCACTATCTGGGAATGCCATACCAAGGAACAAAAGGGAGGGAAAGGGATAGTCAAACCAAAGAAGGAGGAAAGCACACAAAAAAAATGTGTTACCTAGTTAACCACAACTATGGGTAAATGGCTATCAAATCTGGGAGCACATTTGAGAAGCTTATAGGAAGTTATCTCAGAACTGTCTGCCAAAGGAACAAAGAACAACCATTTGCCTATCCATTGGGTCCCTTTGCCATGAGTCAGAGATAGCAGCATGGGTATAAATTCCCCCAAATTTCTGCATTGCCCATGCAGGATACCAAGAGGATTGCTATGGCTGTCACGTGAGGCTGTGTCAATGAAGCCCCTGGGGAACGAAGTGAGAGGAGAGTAGGCAGCAGAATCTGCGGCAAGATGCCGTCTGGCTCCATCTGTCCAAAACCGGCTGAAGCCAGAATAGAACTGACTGGAATAAGAAGCAGTGCTAACAGATTTGGTAAGATCTTAGAGGCTTTTGATATAACCCAAAAATGCCTCTCAGTAACCAACAGAAGTTGGGAGATTCCTCCAAAAGGATGAGATGGCAGAGCCTAGAGGAGACAAAGCCCCGGGTCTGGAGTAGGCAGATGACTAGCGCAATAGCTGTTCCTCACACCAAGGATGAGCCCATCAGTTTGGGTGCAAAACAGTTATGTCCCCTCGGGAGTCTGCAGCAAAGGGTATAATGGAATAAAACCTCTGAGTGTACCTGCCTTTAGGCATTTAGAGCCTAAAAAAATAACCCTGGGCCAACAGGTGTACCGAGTATATTAAATTAGAGAAATGTGTGCACTAAGGCAGATCAAGAACAGCCAAATATTTGCCTCATTATACAGAGCTGTATGGCGATCCAGAGATCAGGGAGCAGAGGACACTGGGGAAAGTAAACAACAGATGGTTGAACTTCACTGGGAAGAGGAGGAAAGGGGAAAATATTTGGGTGGTATTCTTTGCTCAGATTGATGTTTAAGCCCTCGATCCAGGTAAAAATTGAAGTAACTGAACTTTGAGACTATAATGAAATTGACATTTGTCATTTACCTAATTGTTTTAGCAATCAAAAGAACTTCAGTACTTGAAAACACTTAATGCTCAAGTTTTGTAGGGGGACATCCACTATTTGCCCACTCCATAGGTTTATTTTTTCTTGTTCTTTCAATCAAATTATCAATTGGCAGAAGACCAACTCTAGCAAATAATGGCCAACGGGGACCTTAGAGGAGCTTGGGGCAATCTGGGGACTCTCCGGAGCACTTGACCTCCAACTACATTCCTCTCCACCAGGAGAGCTGAGTCTTGCTTGGCTCTGCCAACCCACAGGACAAAGGCTTCTTGAAGCTGAAAGTAGGGCAGGCAGGACTTCCCACGGATCAGCCTTCACAGATTACTTTTGCTACCATGCGACCTCACCTGCTTGCTCTCCGTCGGCTTGTCTGAGTGTCATGCCCTAACTGTTCCTTCATGCTAGGTTTGAGTGCCAAACTGGGCCTCATTTCCATGTTCTTGGAACGTATTATTGCTCGAGCTGGCTTTCCAGCTTGCCACTGCCAAGCCAAGTGAGTCCCTGCATGTATACCCGGACTACACCTTTGTTTGTGCCGCATGCCAGGGTTGAACATCTGTAAAATTAGGATACTGTGCAGGAGAGTAACTAGCTTTTGTAACTGCTTTTAATTTTTTCTGAAGGCTGTTTCTTTAAAAGTGAAGGGGCAGTAAGCTTGTTTTTGTGATGAGCAGAAAAACTTGCAGAATCAGATCCTGTTCTGATGCAGGAGCACTTGCTTATCAAGAAGCAAGACTCCCTGGGATCTCAGATACCTACAGGGCTACCAATCTGGAGTACCTTGAAGTATGTGCTTTAGGAATGTGAATTTTATTTGCATTTGAGATATTTTAATGTTCTGAGAGTGGGAAGGTCAATTCGACTTCTTTGTCAACAAAGTGTTGGAATTAATTATTTTCTTAGCTTCCGCTTCTAGTTAATTCTTCTATTTAGAATATTGTGAAGTATAAGGCACCTACTTGAGAGCTAGGTCTCTGGACCTCTCTTCCTTATATATTTTGCCCACTATTGACTGTAACTAGTGGTGTTACTTTGTTAAGTCTTTTAGACTTTGTTGTATACTGGTTTGGATCATCTAAGGAGCTTTAGGAATTACCTGAACCACATCCTAGAGATACTGCTTTGATCCTGGGCATCTAGATTTTTTTTCAGGATCCTCAGTGATCAAAAAAAGCAACCAAGGTTATTTATCCTGACTGCAGTGGCTGCCCAAGTATGGTCCCTGGGCCAGTATCATTGTCAACAAGTGGAAATTCACCACGAATTTAAATTCTCAGACGACTTCTCACACATACCAATTCAAGGACTATGGTGATAAAGTCAAGCAATCATACACACATACACACACACACACACACACACACCAGCCTTGAAATACAATTCACCCCTTTAAAGTGTACAGGGACTTTTTGTATACTCACAAAATTGTACCATTATCACTGTAATCTATTTTAGAATACTTCCGTGACCTGAAGAAAACCCTGCAGGACTCAGGTCATTGTAACCAATCCCTTCATCTTCTCACCCCCAGGTAACTCCAGTTTGGGCTCTACAGATTTACCTCGTGATGTTTATTATAGATATCTTCAGACAACACATGGTCTTCTGTGACTGATTTCTTTCATCAAGCATAGTATTTCATCAAAAATACTTTCATCAAGTATTTTTAAGGTTCATCCATACTATAGCTTGTTATGCTGCATTTTTTTTACTACCAGATAATACTCCATTATATGGATATGTCCTAATTTGTTGATTCACCACTTGATAGACAACTGGATTTTTCTACTTTTTGGCTATTTTGAGTAACGCTGTTATGAACATTCATGTGCATTTTTCTGTGGACATTTATTTTCATATGAATACATATATATGTATATATGCATATATATGAATGGCATTGCTGGATCATAGAGTAACTGTTTAATCTCTTGAGAAACTGCCAGACGGTTTTGCAAACCATCTGCACCATTTTACATTTTCACCAGCTGTGGATGAGGGTTCCAGTTTCTCTACGTTGTTGCCAATATTGGTTACCAGACTGATTGCAGACATCCTAGTGGATACAATGTGGCATTTCACTGTGGTTTTAATTATCACTACCCTGATGGACAATGATATTCAACATTCTTTCATGGGTTTATTGGTCATTTATTTCTGCCTCTTCTTTGGGGAAATGTCTATATAAGTTCTTTGCTCCCCCCCCCCACCTTTTTTTAAATTTCAGTTGTCCTGACTGTTGTGTTTGTGTTTGTTTTTTAATTCTAGCTACAAGTCCCAAACTATAATTTGATGCTAAAAAATATTTTCCCATTCCATGAGTTGTCTTTTCACTTTTTAGTATTCAAGACATAAGTGGTCTGAATTTTGGTGTTACTCAGTTCATCTATTTTTTATTCATTGCTTATACTTTTGATATCTTACCTACAAAACTATTGTTTAATCCAAGGCCACAAAGATTTCGGCCTATGGTTCACCCTGTTTATATAATTTTAGCTCTTATTATTTAGGCCTTTGATTCATTTTGAGTTAATTTTTGTGTATTATTGACTGAGTTATTTCTTTTTCATGAAAATGTCTAATTGTCTCAGCAACACTGTTGAAACCGTCTGTGTTTCAATAAACCCTACTGGTCATTCTGACACACATTCAGGTTTGAGGATCACTGCACTTTATATGCTATATCTCTCTCATCCTTGGGACACCCTTTCTAAGCCTAGTACATAGGATTCTTTATTATAGAAAATTATCGACTCTCCTAAAAATCATATAAATCAAGTAAATTTAATACTCTAGCTCTCCATTTCCTGGTAGTGAGAGTACCAAAATAATATTTTGGTTTTTTCTTGCAAAGCTAGACAAATTATATTAAAAAAAACCTCGTCATATTCTATGATGTGTTCCTCAGCTTCTGGATTTATGTACCTAGTAGTTCCCTTTCCAGCTGCCCCGATTTAGTCCAGAGAAAGGTTTAATACTCTTTATCAATCAGATTGTCCTGTGACACCACTCCAAGATGTTTCATGCATCAACATAGGCTGGACATGTCCAAAAATCCAGTCCATTATCCTCTACCCTACCTTTTTGTCACTTGAAGGGAATTAAGTGTCTGTTAATAGTGAAAGGAGTGGTTTTGATGATGTTATGAGGATGATATGTTTTCCAAAACCAGTTCCATTAGTTTCAGTTCTGCCAGATTGAAAGCTGTTTAAACTTAAACATGGCCGATGCCAAAGCCATACGTCAAGCATGTATGATTTTCTGGAAAATACTGTTTACTTTCATTACAGTTTTTAGCCTGTTGGAGAGCTTCATTTCATTTATAGGTCTTTTAATACTGGCCCCACCAAAGTGAAGTTATAGTTAAAGTTGGAAAATTTTTTAATCTAGTAAATTTCTTCTAGTTCTCTCTCCTGAGGCAAGGGCAATAAAAGCAAATAAATAAAAAATTAAAAAATAAACTATTAGCAAAAATAAATACATTTATTTTTAAATATGTTTAAAAAAACCTTTTTTAAAAAATAAAAAGCAAAAATAAACTATTAGGACTACATCAAAGTAAGATGTTTCCACACAGTGAAAGAAAAAAAACTCAAAGACAAGCTACTGAATGGGAGAAGACATTTGCAAGTGACATATCTGAAAAAGGATTAGTATCCAAAATATATAAATAACCAGTACAACTCAACATCCAAAAAAACTAATAGTCCAATTTAAAAATGGGCAGAAGACATGAATAGACATTTCTCCAAAGACGACATATAGATGGCCAACAGACACATGAAAAGAGACTCAACACCATTAATCACTGGGGAAATGCAAGTCAAAACCACATGGGATGTCCCCTCACATTTATCAGAAAGGCTAAAATCAACAACTCAGGAAACACAAAATGTTGGTGAGTATGTGGATAAAGAGGAATCCTCTTGCACTGGTGGGAATGCAAACTGGTGTAGCCACTGTAGAAAACAGTATGGAGTTGCCTCAAAAAATTAAAAATACAACTACCCTGTGCTCTAGGAATGGCACTACTGGTTATTCACCCAAAAAATACAAATATATTAATCCAGAGGAATACACATACCCCTATGTTTATTGCAGCAATTTTTACAATAGTCACATTATGGAAGCAGCCCAAGTGTCCGTCAATAGATGAGTGGATAAAGAAGAAATACACACACAGACACACATACACATGCACGAATATTAGTCATCCTTAAAAAAAAATAACAATTTTGCCATTTGCAACAATATGGATAGACCTAGCAAGTCTAATTTAAATGAAATATGCCAGTCCAAGAAAGCCCAATACCTTATATCTCACTCATGTGGAATTTAATAAACAAAACAAATGAGCAAAGAAAAAAAAGAGAAACAGACAAATTAAGAAGCAGACTCTTAATTACAGACAACCAAGTGGTGGTCACCAGAGGGAAGGTGGGTGGATGGGTAGATGGGGGAAATAGGTGATGAGGATTAAAGAGTACACCAACAATGGGAAAAAATGTTTTAAAAATGTCCCATTTTATATAGAAAATGATGCTGTCACCTCTGTCATGGCTGGCAACTCTTATGGAAGCCACCACCACTCTCCTAGGTAATTTGACTACCTGAAAACTACTCAGAACTGTAACTCAACATATTGTAAGTGTATGCCTGCCTCAGTCTTTTCCTTCCACCAGTTTGCCACAGAATGAAAAACACACTAATAGAATTATCTCTTTGAGTTAAGACACTGTTATCTCCAAATGACGTGTATTAGTAATGACGTGAAGCAGAATCTGTGCCAGACCCTACCGCATTGGTTCAGGTTATTCATCTGAACAGCCACCAACTGTGTGAAAACGGACATGCAGAACTAATGGCTAACAAGGCACAAGGCACGAGTATTTACTTGAGGGGAGTAAACGTCTTTTCAGGGAGGCTCCTGGCTAGCTTGCAACTAACAAAAGGAAACCTTAGTTTCATCAATGAAACATTAAGAATTGGAGGAACAGTAGGGGGG
>JAPYYJ010004099.1:0-10787 GCA_028533885.1 Nasua narica
GAATCTTGGGAACAGTGTAAAACAGACATCTTTAATTATCTCTGGACAAAACTAGTATCAATTGAAATCTGCCTTTTGGCATTTAGGAGTTGCCAATTCTGTGTGAGACCTTTTTTTTCTATTTTCAAATTAAGTTTAGTTGGAATTTCATTTCTGTAGTTTGAGCCATTTGAAAAACTGATTTCTGTTGCATATCGCTATTCTTTAATAACATGTTGCTGAATTTCGTTTTGTTGATCAATGAAAGACAAAACTGGAAACCGCAAAAGAAAGTATGTGTGTTTACTTAGGATGTTAGGGATTACAATCCAGGAGACACAGACTTAACAAAAGGAGAAGCAGGCTTTGGAAAGACAAAGAGGTTAGAGTTTTTAAAGGGGAAAGAGGCATTTTACATAAACTATTTTGAACAAAATTTTATTGGTGCTGATATAGGTACAGTTGCACTAATCTATACATTGGTGGTGCTGGTTTAAGCAGAAAGTACGTGTATGTCCACTCTAAAATGTAGCATATGTCTTGACTTTCAGCTGAGTTCTGCAATGATTGCAAGAATTTGAGACAGAAGACATGCAAAGCCCCACTTCCTCAATGTCCATCTGCTTCCATTTTAAATAACTATCTTAGTAATACTTATTCCATTTATTCTCTGTTACGAGTTTTCTGTTTCATTTGTTTGTTTTTCTTTTTTTCACACCCTTCTCACTCCCTGGTCTGACTCTGCTTCTTAAGGATAATTCAGAATAATTGGTTTTAGCTGCCATCACACTCTTATTTACTTTTTTTGTATTTTTAGTTTCCTTTTACTCTATGCCTTTCCCCATGATGCCACCAACGATATTTCTTAAAATTTTAAATAATATTTCCCTTTTTAAGCAACTGTGATAGCATCACTTAATGACAAAATATTTTGACTTTTTCATTTTTACACCAAGGGTATTTTGACCTCACTGATTGACTCTGTTTCATCTTTGCCCTGCTACCGGTAGGAATAATTATAGCACCATGTACAAAGCCATAAGAAGACAGGTGAAGTAAACAGAGTGAGTGGCAGAACACAGGCAGTCTGGTCAAAACAGCCGAAGGTAGTTTGCCATATCTGTCTCATTGGTTAAATAGGGAAGAAGTACTCACTACCTCACTCATATGAAGATTATCACTGGCATCCATCTTTAATATAAAGTAAAAAGAATAATGACCAAAACTTCTCATTGTAAAGATGAATTTGGTAGTATTTTTTTTTTAAATTTGGTAGTATTTTAACCCTCAGCCATCAGATATGGTACAGAAACACACATGTACACAAACTAATAGTAGCGGAGGCTATAAAGAGTAAAATTTTAAAGTGGAAAAAAAATCAAAATGGTGCAAAAAAGCAAAAGCTTAAAGTATGTACAGAAAATAACATTTCAGTAACATTAACTGGAATAAATGAATGTGTAATAGATGTAAATGGCTTAATATTTTTTCAATAGAGATTAATTAGTGCCAGTATAGTTTTAAGTATTAAACTTGGTCTTTAAAAAAATGCTGTCAAGGTCAAAATGGTATGTATAAATAACTGATCATTCTCCTTATTGCTTAAAAAGTTGCTTAAAATATAGAATTCAAATTACTTTCCCAACTAGCCTCAGCCAACTTCCCAAGCTATATTTCCTAATTACTTTCCACTTCCTTAAAATAGTCCTAAGAACACACTGCTATGAGCATATTGAGATTCTTAGTTGTGTTTTTACAATCTCGTACTTTACTGTCCTGAAACGTTTTCTCACAACCTCTCTTCATCTTCCCCCATCTTTCTGCCTGGCAAATAGTTATCCCTGAAGTCTCAATTTACCTCCTTGGCTACAGACAGAATTGATTACTTCCATTTTAAGAGCATGCTACTGACATGGTATTATTCACATTGAATAGATGTCTGTTTCTCAACATATTCCATCCACCACTAATTTTGAATTCAATAAAGGCCAAGAATCAAGAACTAAGTTTTATACTTTTGTATATTTCCTTCGGTATTTTGTGAGTACTTTGTGCATATTCCAAAACATTTGCTAAATAGCTGTAAATTAACACAGTATTTAATTTACAGTGCTTTGGAGTATTTTAAGAGGTTCATAATGAATTACCATGTGCCCTTTTAGAATTATCTTAATCTTCGTTTGTGCTTAGGATTTTGTTTCGTTTTGCTGCTCTCATCGTTAAATGGTGATGGTCATAGCAACCTCATTGAATTAATAAACACATGAATGGATGCAGAGGACTTAGAGCTGTGGTTGATGTAAAATAAGCACTCCATAAATTTCATCTATAATATTTTAAAGTAATTTTATGTCTTGAATATTTATATAAGTCTTAATTAGAAGTAGGAATACACAGAAAGTTCTTGAACTTCCTACCAGCTCTGAGATGTCCTATGGCTACTTAGTAAAAAACAAGCATATAAAATTTGTTCTGCTGTTGTTTACACATTGTGATGTATTGTGCAGTGTAACTCGGATTTTAAGGTCCATGTAAACTACGATTGTAACTTCTATATGATGGACCATAGCATTAAAAATTATAGAATTAAGTTTAAAGGAATTATATGTGTTGGTTTTTCTCAATGAACTAGTTTAAAAGTTAATTACTTTTTCACTTAATAGTTTTACCTGGGAAGTAGCTCTTCAGGAAGGTTGAAAAGCATCATTTCTTTGACTATGCTTCGTCAAAGTCCTTTTACTCTTCAGTCAATGTCTGACCTATTAAAAAGAAGTATTGAATCATTTGATGAATACAGGACTTTGAGTAATTACCCAGGAGGATTCTAAACAAACAACCAAATAAATAAATAAATAACTTCAAAGACAATCATAAGGCTTGATTTCTACTATGTAATGGCTCTAGCATTTGACATTTTTTTTAGTATTTATTTGAGAGGGCGCACGCACAAGAGAGAACACAAGCACTGGAAACAGCAGGCAGAGGGAGAGGGAGAAGCAGGCTCCCCACTGAGCAGGGAGCTCTATGCAGGACTTGATCCCAGAACTTGGGGATCATGACCTGAGCCGAAAGCAGTTAAAGCTTAACTGACTGAGCCACCCAGGTGCCCTTGATGGTTTGTTTCTTAACATCAAACTAAAAGCAGACATTTTTAGGGATTACTTAGTGTGTTAAGAAAGAACTTCCCTTTCTAAATTCTAACCTTTAAAAACTATACACCTTCATGGATCTCAGCTGTTGGTAAGGAAAACCACCATGGCAGGTTTTGAGGTTGGTCTCTATACCTGGTTAGTCGTTGTTCTGGGGAAAGGAAGAAGGAATATATCTTCTATGAGTAAGAAAGGTTTTTATAGGCATTTGCTTTTAATGAGGGACAAAAATGTTTGGATTCCCTTAGGGTTTTTTTTTTTGTTTGTTTGTTTGTTTTTGTTTTTGTTTTTAACATGACCTATAACAATACTAATTCAGAAAGGGACGTTTCCAGGCAACACAAGCATGTTTGTTTCTGGTGAGAAGAGTAGCTCAGGCATCCTTAGGGAGTGACTGTGGTGGTGTCATTTATGGTATAAACAGATGTATACATGGTTGTATTATTTTCAAAATAGTATACCTCAGCTATTTTTTTGAGGATAACTATGTTAGTTTATGACATAGCTTGTAAACCTGTGCTGATGCAAGTAGTTTTGTAAAGCCATTTATTTGAACATTCACTCATTCAGCAATCTGTTCTATAAAAAGGTCGTAACAGATAGAAATCTTAGGAAATGCAGTAATGCCAAAACTGCACAGGGGTTGTGTGTAGCTAATTTTAAAATTTGCCGTGGGCTATAAAAACAACAGATTTGAAGTTTTGTTAACTGTTTTGGAAAATGATCATGCATCTTGGCATTTTCTGAAGGCCTCATAGGCATGGGGAATTTCATATGAGTCCTGTCTTCCCAGGCAGATATAACTTGCTTCCTATCCTTTTTTGAGTCTAGAGTAGCAGGAATATGGCGTGTCTGCCACTCAGATGGATTCACATAAGACATCAGTTCAGAAGAGATCAATATGCAGGCCGCACCAGAACATTCATTTATGGTGTCAAGGTGAATAGAAGTCTGGTTTTCAGAAGTAACAGGAGCATTTGGGATTTTCCTGTACAGTGCTCAGGATGAGCATTGTGATCTGCAGGGTACAGGGTACATATCCAACAAAGGGCAAGATAATTGGATCCCATCAGTGAGTTTGAGAACCTTTAAGTATCTTCTAATTTTCCTTCTCACACTAGTGATTATCTGCAGTCAGAATCCATGATATACTAAGATATCAACAGAAACTTAGAGTTTGGCCAGTTTCTAGAATATATAAATAATAGTGACCACTAGCTTGAATTATGTAAGTATGTAAAACTTGAATATAGACTTCAGAATTGCATTATTTTAAGGTCCTGGTGAATAAGTAGGGTTTTTTTTTGTTTTTGTTTTTGCTTTTTTTTTGGATAAATTAAACACTGGCATGGCTCTTTGAAGGTCATATTTTTTATTTAAAGTATCAATACTGATAACTTCTTAAACCAATATCTGTAAGGATTAAATAACATGGTTTTTACAAAATGAGTTGAAGATACCTAGAATATACATAATGGTTACCAAATTGTGGCTGCTGCTACTGACATTTGGTGCTGGTGGCGGTAGCATGACCTGAGACAAGTTCTTTATTAGCTCACCTATCTTCACAGAAACTCTAGTATTATAATTTTGTTTTACTGATGAAGAATATGATGTTGAAGTTGGAAATAACTTATCCACAGTCACACAGACTGACCCTTATTCCAAGTCATTGATCCATTTTTCTGCTTCATTTAGTCGGAAGTTGAACCCCTCTAGTGTATTTTTCATTTCAGTTATTTTATTTTTCAGCTCAGACTTCTGTTTGCACTCTTACGTTTTCTCTCTTAAAGTTCTCATTATGTTCATCCATTCTTCTCAGTTTGGTGAGCATCTTCATGACCAATACTTCCAACTCTTCACTGGGTAGGTTACTCATCTCTGTTTCATTAAAATCTTTTTCAGAGGTTTTGTATTCTTTTTTCATTTGGGAAGTGGAAATCAGTATGGAGGTTCTCAAAAAATGAAAAATACAACTATCATGTAACCTAGCTATTTCACTTCTGGGTATTTGAAGAAAACAAAAACACTAATTTGGAAAGATACATGCATCCTTTTGCTCATTGCAACAACATTATTTACAATAGCTGAGATAATGGAAACAACCAAAGTGTCCATTGATGGATAAATAAAAAGTTTTGGGATGCACACAGACACACACAGATACACAAACACACTGGAATGCTACTCAGTCTTGAAGAAAAAAAAAATAAAAAAAGAAGGGAACACCATGGATGGAGCTTGAGAATATTATGTCAAATGAAATAAGTCATACTGAAAAAGGCAAAGTTTTTATTAGTTCATTTATATTTGAAATTTTAAAAACAGATAAAACTCATAGCTACAGAGAACAGATTGATGGTTATCAGAAGAGAAAGGGGTTGTGGGGTGGGCAAAATTGGTGAATGAGGTCAGTTGTATGGTGATGAATGGCAGCTAGACTTACTGCGATCACTTGGTAGTGTATACAAATACCGAATTATGTTGTATACCTGAAACTAATATAATGTTATATGCCAATTTTATCTCAGTTAAGAAAAATGAAAAGAGCAGAATTGAAATTTCTCCAAAACCTGTGCTCCTCGTACCATCCACTATTGTCTACCAAAATCAAAGTCTGACAAACACAAGATAGGAGGTAGTCTGTATCAGTGATTGAAGTCTGCATGAGAATTGATGAAGAGAAGCAGTCGGGACAGGTGTGTATTGTTCCCAGAACAAAAAACTTAACATTCTTTAGAGGACTGACTATGCTCCAGGTCCTACTACAAACTTTTGACATGTCTCATTTATTTAATTATCACAACAAACCAAGAAAGACACATTCTATCCAAAAAGTGATTATCAACCGTTTTTAAGAAAACAAGCACATAGTAAAGCTGGGAACTGAAGCTAACTGGTCTACTTCTGAATCCGTATTATTTAGGTAAATGTTACACACTCTCAAATTTGCTATGGTGAAGAACTTTGACTCTGGAGTCATTCTAACCCAGATTGCTATATGTGATGATCATTAAGACATGATGATATGGGGCGCCTGGGTGGCTCAGTTGGTTGAGCGACTGCCTTCGGCTCAGGTCATGATCCCGGAGTCCCGGGATCGAGTCCCATATCGGACTCCCAGCTCTGCGGGAAGTCTGCTTCTCCCTCTGACCTTCTCCCCTCTCATTCTCAGTCTCTCTCTCTCTCTAGTAAATAAATAAATAAAATCTTTAAAAAAAAAAAAGACATGATGATATGTGAACATTTGCATTATTTTTTTTTAAAGATTTTATTTATTTATTTGAGATAGAGACAGTGAGAGAGAGCATGAGAGAAGCAGGCTGCTCTCAGAGCAGGGAGCCCGATGCGGGACTCGATCCCAGGACTCCGGGATCATGACCTGAGCCGAAGGCAGTTGCTTAACCAACTGAGCCACCCAGGCGCCCCTGAACATTTGCATTATTTAAGGGGTTTACATTTTTGGAGGGGATCTTTTTTGATAAGTAGACACTAAATCTGTTTCCTGCTTTTTAGTGGCAATTTTTACATTTTTTTCTAGTTGAAGTATAGTTGACATGCGATGTTTCAGGCATACATCATAGTGATTGGACAAGTGTATATGTTACACTTTGCTCTCTTCAAGTGTAGCTACCATCTGCCACCGTACAATGCTATTACAATACTTTGACTAAATTCCAAACAAAACGTTGATGGGACAGGGAAAAGCTGTAGGGAGGATGTGTATATTCCATGCAGTAATGGAAAAGAGAATAGTCTATGGAGGACTGGAGCAGTGGAGACCGTTTTCCTGATTCTTGGCAGTGCCCAAGGCAGACAGTTAAACCTGGATAATGATGGCTGTGTGGGGAAGCAAGAAGAAAAAAATCCTCAGCCTCGGGGCGCCCGAATGGCTCAGTTAAGCATAAGACTCCTGATTTCAGCTCAGATCGTGATCTCAGGGTATACTCTTAATCTCTCTGAAATAAATAAATTAAAAAAAATTCCTCAGCCTCACAAAAAGTCCCCAAATTTCATAGTTCAGGCTTGGCAAGAAAGTAGTGGAAAGTCACTTATGAATGTGAATTATAATTTATGTATACTACATAAGGAAAACAATAATACTCTTTCATGGGTGTGTGTGTGTGTGTATGTGTGAAATGATATGAAGTCTATGGAAGGGAAAACACAGTGACTGACAATTTCAAATGTTTAATAAGTTTTAATGATTTTTTTTAATTTTAATGATTTTTATTGATATTTCCATCATGGATTATTGTTTGTTTTTTAACGAGTTGGTCATTATTAAAATGTAAAATCTTTTAATTTAAAAACTTAAGATTACAAATGTCTGTACTCCTTACATTTCTATTTATCTTATATTTTCCACTAAATTTCCCCTTAATTTTCTTTCTTGATTTGTCTTCCTCTCTGTGTTTTCCCTGGACTATAATTATCATTCTCAGCGCAATCTAACTTTTGAAAAAAAAAAAAAGTAGCATCTAGGTTAATATGTAGAAGAACTTTTTGGAATATAGTTAAAAAGTGATTTTTAATTTATTGTTGATGCCTAACACTAAGTTGATGTATGAATATATGGTGGCAGTAAACTTACATTTTTAGTAGTATAGTTTCTGTCCAATTAAAATATGTTTATTAGCATGTGTTTGAGTTATATATGAATAAATGCATACAAATCTTCCATTTGTGTACTTACAGCAGATGAAACTAATAGGAGTACCTAAAACAGATGAGAAATAGTCTGACTGCAGTTGAGCTACAGAGAGCACATAAGTCTTCTCTTGTCTTAAAGCCTTTATGCCATTAAACTGTTATTTATTGATCCTGCTGACAAGGGCAGCAAAGCAGAGTAATTTTACATCTCAAAATGAAAAAAAATTAAAAAATCCCTTTTCTGATAGATTGTGCATATCCAGTGCTAAGCATTCTATATTTTTCCAGTCCTTGATTTTTCCTTATATGCCCAGAAGTAATATAATCATAAATGAGATAAATATATAGAAGTATCCTCTCTGTTTTTTAAATTGATGGTATCTTGTGTTTAATTCGTTTATCAAAAATATTACTATCAGGAAAGGAGAAAATCTAATAAGCCAAATGCCACATTATAAGATAAATTCTTAATTTTATTGTTTAGTATCAATTTATTAAGTTTACTAAATTTTTTCAAAAAATAGAAAATTACTAGTAGGATGTATAGTGATATGATAATGATTAAAATTCATCTTCTGTTTTTACTCTTGTTTTGTCTTCTTCCTCTATTATTTATTTTTGACTTGTGGGATCTACAAAGAAGCAGCAGTGAACAACCTTGTGAACTGATTCCTTATCAATTTGGGAATAGATTGATTTGGAAATTTCAAAATTGAGCAATTATGACCTTTGACTTGGAATATGGCAGTTAAATGTGAGCTATATGTGTTGGTTTTTATTTTACTGGTTTTTATTTATATATTTTTTAGTAATCCTTACTGTAATTTTCTGTGCAGATTTTAAGCAGGATTTTCATTTAGGATACTGCATTTTCTACTAACTTACAATGCAGTTGATATGGTTATCTTTTTTCCTTCTGTACTCATTTATGTATTGAGAGTGCTGGAAATTTGATGTATTAGTTCACATTTTATCATTGAATTTGCTTCAACTGTGGACTTTTCATTTTTTTACTGTGCAGTAATGCTAAGGTTTCTGTGCTCTTGGTGGCTTGATCAGTCTCTTCAGTGATGGTCCAGAAGAAGCAAATCCAGATGAAATAATTTCTGCCCCAGGGAAGGACCTAAATGTTTTCTTCTAGTATGCTTCTTTCTGTACCTTGGTACAGCTTGGTAACAATGGGGATGCAGACTTTGTTCATCACTTTCTGCTGATACACAAATGTCTCGTTTTCTGCAATATGATTCTTATTGCGCCAGTTGATGATTTCATTGTCCTTGTCAAATATCTTCTATTTCTCCTAATCATTGATAATGTTTTTAATATTTTTAACCTTCAACCATGGCTTTCATGTTGAAGTGTAAGATTTAAAAGAATATTTAGGCTATGGTAAGTGCTGTGAAATGTGTAAACCTGATGTTTCACAGACACGTATCCTGGGGCAAATAATATGTTAATTTAAAAAAAGGGAATATTTAGAAGGCACCTTTTCTCTCTGCTTTTCATTTCACCTTTGTGATTCTTAGTGTCCTGAATTACACCTTTAGTGTCTTCTTTGCTCAAAGGAAGATGCCTTTTATGATGGAAATCTTGTTTTTTTTTTTTCCATATTGTTATCACAGACTATAATCTGAGATACATTACGGAAAACAGGTGTATGCTTATGAATTAAAATTTGCTAAGCAGGTGGCATGGCACATTCACCTTTATGAATTAGAGGAAGCTCACTGAGCTGGTTATCTAGGTAGTGAAGGTCTGTGTCTGTTTGGGGGCATGTTGCTGTTGTGTCTGCTCATGACAATTGTGACCCCACCAGGAGTTGTAATACCAGTGGAAAATTTAGTGATATGCAAGAGCAACAAATGCCGAACCTTGTCAGATATATCCCTGGACAGGTGATTTATAAACAATAGCTTCACAAGGGTTTTATTCTTGTCATTTGTTTTTCATTGAAGATAATGGAGGTCTAGGAGTCAACGCTTGCTTGGAGATATCTATCTTAGAGATGTGAGTGCTAGCCTGTTCTGTGGTATTCTGAACTCTGCACAGACACCTTTTCAGGATCAGGACATGTGTCTGTGGCTCGTCTAACTTGGCACTGTGAAGGGCTTTCTCTGCAGAGTTCAGAATGCCACAGAACAAGCTAGCATTCAATTTTTTGAACTGGTGCAGGTAATGGAGTGTGGAAGTCAACCCTTTCTTGAAGAGAATCGATATCAATTTTGCCCTTTTTTAAAAGAAAGGATGTTGAGCATGTTCAGAGTAGTACACAGGCTACAGTCAGAATGGATTATAAAATACCTCCTTCCTCATAATACCTCTAACACTAGATTTTAGCTACTGGTTTTTAAACTTGATCAATCTGATAGTTGAAAAATTATACCAAATATTTTTAATTTGCTTTTATTTTAATACTGAAGATTTTGAATTTCTTTCTGTGTTATTTAGGTCATTTGAATGCTTCCTTTGGTGAAACATGTGTTTATGTACTGTGAATATTTTTCTACTTGGAAGATGAACTTTATAACCTAGCTTAAGCTGATAGATACACATCTATTTTAAAATATATTTGATACTTAAGAGTAGTGAGTCACTCTGTTGATATGATTGGTTTTGATTCTATACAGCATTTGTTTCCAACAAACTTGACTACCAATGTAGAATTAAAATACTCATTGAATGTAAACTTCCAATATTTCAGTTTTTATTTTTAGATTAACACAAAGTCTAATTTTTTGCACGAATAAGCATATGCTATTTAGATTTTTAAAAATCCATAGATGAGTTTATGGTCATATGGATGTTCTGTCTGCCAGTGTTTTGTATATATAGTCATGTTCCCCTTTAAAAACTGCAGATCAGCCTCAGCAATCAGACAACAAAAAGAAATAAAAGGCATCCAAATTGGCAAAGAAGAAGTCAAACTCTCACTCTTTGCAGATGATATGATACTTTATGTGGAAAATCCAAAAGACTCCACTCCAAGACTGCTAGAACTCATACAGG
>JAPYYJ010000041.1:0-21833 GCA_028533885.1 Nasua narica
CCTTTTTAATAGAATCTGTTGTGGAAACATTAGAGGCCATGAAAAATTTCATGTATGACTCATTGCAGAGATAATGTAAGAAACTGTGCTTTCCTAGACTCCAGAGGATTCTCCTCTGAGTAATCTGATTAATTCTAGGAAAGTCATCTTACAATATGGTAAAATCTAGATAACAGTGCAAAATAGTTATTAAATATGGGCATATAGAAACAAGTATGAACACATTTTTCAAAGAACCAAGGTAGACTTTGTGCAGCCAATAGGATCAAGTCAGTCCTGGGGAAAAAGATCTGTTAGGTATTTTAGAGAACTCTTCCTTTATAGGTGAGTAAAGGAAGATTGTTTTGGTAAAGTTCAAGTGAAAGTATGACAGGGTTCTTGAAAAGAGAGGAAGCAACCAATATTTATATGAAAATTAGTGGCGATTTTTTTTTTTTTTGCCTTCAGATGCTTATAAAAGTTTAGTCTGAGATTTCTTATAAAATTTTAGGCAAAAAGATAGAATTTCTTTGTTAAATGCACATTCCTGTTGCAACTATACAATAGTCAGACAAAATCAAATGCGACCAGGCTTATTTAGTGTTCTGAATAATCTTTCTTTGAGGTTCGTTTCTTTCAGAAGAATATTCTAGTGTCTAGTACTGGAGGACACATTTACAGATTTGGCACTGGATCACTATCTACTTTTAAATAATTTACTTCTCATCACATGGCATCCAATTTTCATCCTTTTAATAATGATCCTATATTTGAAAAATCTCTTTATTCTGTATATATGTGAATCAATAAAGTGAGATGTTTTTCAAGTTTCATTTACAATCAAGGATATGGGAAACATAAGGAAAAGAATATCTGTACTATTGAAAATGCTTATTAAATGTTATTAAAGTAAATTAAAATGGTTCTTTGCAAATTACTTATAAATGACATTATTTAAAGAAAAGTCCTCATTATGATGTAGGAATAAACTAAATATATACATTTACAAAGCAATTTACAGGGAAGAAAATTAAGAGGAGGCTGATTCTTTGTAAGCATAAACATCTAGGGCAACTTTGGAATTGGGGCAGGGCATGGATTAGAGTTCTTTGAGAGGATCTGGAAGTGATGTGTGTTCTCTACACTCTCTCTGATTAATCTCTCTGATTAAAGTTGTATTCTTGCAGGAAACAAGAGAAAATATGATTAAGAGTACAAATAAGAGGAAATGAAATATTTTGAAATGACAATATAGAAACAATAAACAAATTTATTTAGACATGAGGCAACTTATATATATTCTTGATTGCTTCATCTATAGTACATTTTTAATTAATACTTTTTATATTTTTCTTTTAATTTCTATTTTGTTTTCAGCTGTTAAAAATAACCATTTTTTATTTCATAATTGTTGCCTAAAACTATTTAGAGTTAAGATAGGATTATTTTTATTTTTTCCCCAAATACATTTATTTTATTTTTTCACTGTTTCAGTTTTCCTTCTGTTTCTATTTTTTGAAACAGTTTCAGGAGACTAGGTACTATTTCTTCCTTGAATGTTCGGTAGAATTCCCTAGGGAATCCATCAAGTCCCGGATTCTTGTTTTTTGGGAGGTTTTTGATCACTGCTTCAATCTCATTACTAGATATTAATCTATTCAGGTTGTCAATTGCCTCCTGTTTCAGTTTTGGAGATTATCAGTTTTCAGAAATGCATCCATTTCTTCTAGGTTGCTTAACTTATTGGCATAAAGCTGTTGATAAGCTGTTGATAGTAATTTCTGATGATTGTTTCTATTTCTTTTGAATTAGTTGTGATCTCTCCCCTTTCATTCATAATTTTGTTAATTAGGGTCCTCTCTCTTTTCTTCTGGATTTAGTTTGGCCAGTGGCTTATTGATCTTATTGATTCTTTCAAAAAACCAACTTCTAATTTCATTGATGCTTTCTACGGTTTCTCTAGTTTCTACTCATTCATCTCTGATCTAATCTTGATTATTTCCCTTCTTGAAGCATGGGGTTGGCTTAATTTGTTGTTGATTTCCCAGTTTTTTAAGGTGTAAAGGGAGCTGGTGTATTTGGGAATTTTCATTTTTTTTTTTTTTTGAGTGAGGCTTGAATGGCTATGTTTTTCCCCCTTATGACCGCCTTTGCCATGTTCCATAGGTTGTGGATCAATGTGTCTTCATTCTCTTTGGTCTCCATGAATTGTTTAAGTTCATCTTTGATTTCCTGGTTGATCCCAGCATTCTTGAGCATGTTGGTCTTTAGCCTCCCAGTGTTTGCATTCCTTCCAAACTTTTTCTTGTTGTTGAGTTCCACTTTCAAAGCATTCTGTTCTGAGAATATGCAGGGAATAATCTCAATATTTTGTTTTCAGTTGAGTCCTGATTTCTGGCCCAGTATGTGGTCTATTCTGGAGAAAGTTCCATGTTCACTCAAAAAGAATGAGTATTTTGTTGTTTTAGGGTGGAATGTTCTGTATATATCTATGAGGTCCATCTGGTCGAATGTGTCATTCAAAGCTCTTGTTTCTTTATTGATTTTCTGTTTAGATGATCTGTCTGTTACTGAGAATGGCATGTTAAGATCTCCTACTATTAATATATTCATGTCAATATGAGTTTTTTTCAATATGACATTTTCTTTTGAATAACAGTTGGCTTAGGTAGATGACTGCTCCTATAATGGGGGCATAAATGTTTACAATTGTTAGATATTCTTGGATGATTGACTCTTTAAGAATATTGCCCTTCTCTATCTCTGACTACTGTCTGTTGCTTAAAATATAATCTATCTGATATGAGAATTGCTACCACATCTTTCTTTTGAGGCCAGTTGGCATGAAAGATAGTTCTCTTTCCTTTCACTTTCAGTCTGGATGTATCTTTAGGTTCCAAATGTGTCTTTTGAAGACAGCATATGGACGGGTCCTGTCATTTTATCCATTCTGCAACCCTGTGGCTTTTTATGGGACAGCTTAGGCCATTCATGTTGAGAGTGATTATTGAAAGATAAGTGTTTATTGGCATCATGTTGCAGGTGGAGTCCTTGCTTTTATAGATGGCAAATTTCTCTTCTAAATCACTCATGGGTTGATTCTAATTTTATAGAATCCCCTTTAATATTTCCTGGAGTGCCAGTTTGGTTGTCACATACTCTTTTAATCCTTGCAGTCTTGGAAACTCTTTCTCTCCATCCATTTTGAATGTCAGCCTTGCCGGATAAAGTATTCTTGGCTGCATGTTCTTGTCATTTAGTGCCCTGAATATATCATGCCAGTCCTTTCTGGCTTGCCAGGTTTCTGTGAACAGGTCTGACATTATTCTGATGAGTCTTCCTCTGTATGTGAAGAATCTCTTCCCCCTAGCTGCCCTCAGGACCTCTTGTCTAAAATGATAATTTGCAAATTAATACAAATACATATTTGTAATATAATTACCTATTATGTAATACAAGTACATAATTTGCAAATTAATACAATACAATTATGTGTATGGTTGGCTTTCTGGACTCATTGATCTTGGCGAGTGTCCTTTACACGCCTAGGACAGGAACAGTTGTTCCATTCCCCAGATAGGGGAAATTTTCATTTTGAATTTGGTCATCTATATATTCTAGTCCTCTGTTTTTTTCTACCCCCTCTTGAATTCCCATATTTCTGACTTTGGAACATTTCATGCCATCCTTTACTTCCCTAAGTCTCTTCTCATGATTCCTGAGCAGTTTGTTCCAGCTCTCCTCCTGACCATTCATTTCAACCATTTTATCCTCTAGATCACTAATTCTATCCTCTGTCTCCGTAACTCTAGCTGTTGGACCATTTACATTAGATTGGAACTCACTGATAGCGTTTTTTTACATCTGTTATACTGGTTCTCATTTCTGCCCTTAGAGATTCTATGTAGTCATTAACGTTTTTCTCCATCCTAGCCATTGCCTGGATAATGGTCACCCTGAATTCCCTTTCTGACATACTGTTTATGTCCATGTCTAATAGTTCTGAGGGAGAGAGTTCAGTCTCTGTGTTTTTCCTCTGTTGGGTGTTCCTTCTCCTAGTCATTTGCTGAGAAGTGGATGAAAGGATGTATAACTGTATATATTGCCCGCGATCCAGGCAGGGTGCACTGTGGAAGGTTTAGGAGCTATTGGAATCACCACCAAAAAGAAAAAATAAGGATAAAAGGAGAAAGAGAGAGAGAGAGAGAGAGAGAGAGAGAAGAATCCCAGCCAGTATGGGCTCCCAAAATAAGATTTATAAGATATTTAAGCTAATATGAACAAACATATAGACTGACATATTTAAATAACAAGAAATAAGAGAACCTAGTCAGAATGAACCCCAAGAATAAATTTGTATGATACCAGAACAAAAGCAAATACATAGAAACAATGACAGAAGGATAAAATGAGAGGGTGGTTATAGCTGCTTGCTGGTGAGGAAGGTTATTTCAGGTTTTCCTGGGTTTATCATTTTATTAAGCCTCTACTTGTAATGTTAAGTAGCTTTAAAAAATAATTAAAAAAAAGTAATGTGAGAATGAATGAATAAAAAATAGAAAGAAATTAAGAAAGAAAAAAATTGTATCTGTAAAATATACAAGTTTGAGGATACTATCAGGAGCTTAATATATTGATTTCCCCTGATGTCGGGTATTTAAAATTTTATGGGAACCCTGTGATTATTGTCCTTTTGTTTTGACTTGTCTTCTGGGGGAGGGGTCAGGGTAGGGACCTGCTGAGTTGTAATCTTGCTTGGGTTGAGTCACCCTGCTCCCCAATCAAGGGACTGGGTTCTGTGGAAACTGGTTTCTCAGTCTTTCACCCCCTGAAGGTTTTTGACCTTTTGTAGCTTTTTTGCCTTTTAGAAGAGTCCCTGCAAAGACTCTGCTTATAGGTATCCAGACCTCCACATCACAAAGAAGCCTCAGTCTGCTCCCCTCTGGATGTTCCAAAACATACAGTCCCTCTGCAAATTTCTGCTCACAGCCAAGCCTGTCAGAGGTGTTGTGCACTCCCTGCCACAGTTCAGTGGCTCCTTGAGTGTTCTCTGGATTCCAGGCCCCTGTAGGGTGTGCTCAGATTCCTACCAGAGATTAGGCTGCCCTCCTGTTTTCTCTTTAGAGGTGGCTGAGGGAGCCCAACCGCTGCTGCAGGTCACAAATGTCTTTCGGTCAGGCTTGCACTCAGTCCAGAGAGTGGGGCACACAGAGAAAAGCTGCAGGCTCCTGGACCACACCAGACTCTCCAAGGCACTTGCAGAAGTGTGTGTGCCCTGCCACAAAATAGTGCGGGGAGTGGAAAGCTGCAGGTTCCTGAACCAGGGACTAGACCCCCCCCCACCAGTCTCTCTTTGAGGTGAGTGGTGTCCTTCCTGGGAATGTGGTCCCAGGCTTGTGCCCACGACCACCTACTTCCACTAGTTGCTCCTCAGAACCTTTTGCTCTTTTGAAGTGTTTTTAACTGGACTTTAAGTTAATGCTTGTCCTCAACCTCTAGGCCCTTTCCTTTGAGGTATTACTGTCCTTGGATCGCTTCCGGTGGCTCCCTTCCCCTTTTGTTTATCTTCCAATATCAGTTCCAGTGTTCCCACTTTGCTTTATCTCTCCACTGCTCTCTTTTTCCTCTCATAGAGATCCAGAAGTGAAAAGTCTTTCTCCCCAGGCTTATTTCATGGGTGTTCAGTTTGTTCTCATAGATATCCAGTTCACTTTACGGGACAGGTTGCAACAGGATCTCCTACTTCTCCTCCATCTTGCCCCCATCCCCTCAATAGGATTCATTTTAAATACAAATTTAATATATAAATATCTGCATCTATTTAGCATCTGTGTTAAGACAGGAAAATCAAAGAATTCCCTTAAATCTCTGAAACGTGATTTACCATCCGCAAATATCTGTAGTCATATTGATGGTTGTATTACCCTCAAGAGATAATGGTCAAGATTAAAGAAAATTAATTCCTGCCACAAATCTTGACATACGTTAGGTTCACATGGTCAATGAAAGTGTATAATCTTATCTTCTCTGTCATGTATGGACCTTAGTTCTCCAAATCATGTAAAAACCATCTCATTCCCTTTTTCTCCATATTAATGTATATTGCCAGTAATGCTGATTCCAGACCCAGAAGTTCTAATGAAGTTTAAAAGATTGAGGCAGGCGCAAGTCTCTGCAAACTAAGTAGACTAGTTTGCATTATGTCGTAGGGTAAAATCAAAATAAAAGAAAAATTGTCTAATTATTTTTACATAAAGTAAAATTCCTTCCTTTAGACCTTGAAACAGATATTCAATATCTATAGTGGCTTTGTGGTAGACACAATAGCTCTTTAACTGATAAACACAACAAGCCCTCCCAGTTTTTCCTCTGCAGCTTGACCCTGACCACACAATAATTGAAAATCCACTGCTTCTTATAGACCCAGAGCCCTGCTGTAGATATTTCACAGTAGATTTGGAGAGTCACATGTGCAATAACTTGAGTACATGTAAATTACTAACTGAAATAAATTTTAATCACTTTAATATAGTATTCCAAGAATGTGTGGACATGACATAAACAAACCACAGGATAAAATGATGGTCGCATAACTTATGCCACTTGACACCCAAGGCAAATACTTCAAAATTATTTTACAATTTTTTGTGGTACTTCCTCAATATTTTAAACAATATGATCATCTTCTAATACTTGATTCCTAAATTCCAACTACCAGACCAGGATTTGTACCTCAGGCCACTGTGGATGAAGAGTCATCCCCTCCCTACATCATCAACATTTTCCTGACCCTGTCCCCATTCTGTCAACAGTTATGTCCCACATTAGATTTGAGGACATGCATTGTCAGCATTCTTCCATCTCCTTGAATTTATTGTTTGCATATAAAATGTATCATACTATTGTGAAACATGATGTTATTTTATATGCATGACTGCATAGATTTCTGCTCATATTACCATAATTTCTCCCAAGGAGATTTTAGGATATCAGTCTACCTGATATTGAGGAAAACAAGAAATTGTTTTCAAGACAATATGTAGTATTTTCTTCAAGAAAATACCATTGAACAGATTTTTTCTTTTTCTTTTTTTTAAGATTTTATTAATTTATTTGACAGAGGTAGAGAGAGAGAGATCACAAGGAGGGCGAGAGGCAGGCAGAGAGAGAGGGGGAGGTAGGCTCCCCACTGAGCAGAAAGCCCAATATGGGGCAAGATTCCAGGACCCTGAGATCATGACCTGAGCCGAAGACTGAGGCTTTAACACACTGAACCACCCTGGCACCCCTTCTGTGTTCTTTACACCATCTTTGAATATTGTAGTTCATATATTGGTTTGGAAAAAAAAGTTTTTTTTATAACATTCACTTATTTTTTTGTCAAAAATAAATTGATATCATATGCATTTACAGAAACATCCATAAGTATACATTGGGTCAACCTGTATTATTCCTCTAATTCTTTTATCTGTCCAAAGTCTCAAAATTTGTGTTTCACTATTGCTTTCTGGTCAATTTTCATCAATTTATCTTTTGAAACTTTCATTGAATTTATTAGATTAATTATTATCCTTTATTTTTTTAAGTTTTTTTATTGTTATTTGGCACTTCATTTATATAACACATAGCATTTTTATTTTGGATTTAACAAATTATCATATTTCTCTGAACACATCAGATTTTTTTGGTAAAGGTTTCTTGCATTTATCTCAATCATATATAATTCAGTGTGCGTGTGTGTGTGTGTGTGTGTGTGTGTGTCTTTCTCTCATATAAACACTTCCTCCACATTCTGAGGGCTTTGGTCCTAGAAAAAGTATGAGAGACTGAAGTACAATTCTTTGTGGGCATAACGTGTTGGGCTTCACCCACTGATGGTATCCCTTTGGGAGAAGATTCCCTCCACTCATTCTTACTTTGAATACTCTAAAATTGCCATTTCTATTTCTCTTTTTAAGTGTCTCTTCTTTATTTCTTTTTACCCAAAGGTTCTTAAGGTTCTTAACCTTTTCACCTCTGATTCTACCCTCTACTCTGTTTCCAACTTTATTTAAATTTACGCAGATTTACTTTTTTATCGTGTTAGTTGTGTTTTATGACAGAAGGTGATACTTACAGGCCCTAAACTCACACTTATCACAAAATAGAAAGAGTTTTAAATGCACAACAACAAGAGGTAAAACAGAATAAGAAAAGGTGGCTTAAAACAATGCATAATGGTATATAATTATTGAAAAGCAGAAGAACAATACAGATATTTTCAGAGAGCTTAAGTAGAGTCAATAAGCTACAATAAAATATTAGAGAAAGTTATCAGGAAAGGAGTTTCTTTAAAGCATTTGAATATTGGGGCACCTGAGTGTCTCAGTGGTTTAAAGCCTCTTGCCTTCAGCTCAGGTCATGATCTCAAGGTCCTGGGATCAGACCCACATAAGTCTCTCTGCTCAGCAGGAAGCCTGCTTCCCCCTCTCTCTGCCTGCCTCTCTGCCTACTTGTGATCTCTCTCTCTCTGTCAAATAAATAAATAAAATCTTGAAAAAAATATTGGCCTCCATGGTCTATGACCATTATGTGGCAATTTGCTTTCCTCTCCACTATCCCATTCGTATAGCAAAGGAGTGTGTGTGCTGATGATAACAGGATCTTGGATCATGGACTCCTGTGCCCACACTGCATATGTCCTCAATATACCTTACTGTGGACCCAGAACCATCAATCATTTCTTCTGTGATGTCCCTGCCATGTTGACTCTGGCCTGCATGGACACCTGGGTCTATGAGTGCAGTGTTTGTTTTTTTTTTAATAATTTTTTTAAGATTTTATTTATTTATTTATTAGGAAAGAGAGAGAGTGAGAGAGAGCATGAGAAGGGAGAAGGTCAGAGTGAGAAGTGGACTCCCCATGGAGCTGGGAGCCCGATGTGGGACTCGATCTCGGGACTCTGGGATCATGACCTGAGCCGAAGGCAGTTGCTTAACCAACTGAGCCACCCAGGCACCCAATTGCACAGTGTTTTTGAGCACCACCCTCTTCCGTGTGTTTCCTTTCATTTGCATTGTATCTTCCTATGGCCGTGTCCTCCTTGCAATCTGCCATATGTGGTCAACAGAGGGGAGGAAGAAGGCCTATTTGACCTGCAGCACCCACTTCACTATGGTGACTTTCTACTATGCACCATTTGTTTACATTAATCTATCCCCGAGATCCCTCTGATCTCCCACAGAGGACAAGGTCCTAGCTGTCTTCTACACCATCCTAACTCCGATGCTCAACCCCATCATCTACAGAATGAGAAACAAGGAGGTGAAGGGGGTCATGAGAAGAATGATTGTGAAGTTCTGCTCTGTAAAAATGTAACAAAGTTCTCACTAGTCTTGCTGCTTAGAATTACATTAATTTCACCTTCTACACACTTTAAGAACAATGCCACTCCAAGATTAGGACAAGAATACATTAATCTAGAGAAATACATAATAGACTTTTGACAGAAAAATCATATATTCCCAATTACTCTGTTTTTGTGGCAATTTTTTTCTTTTTTATCTCTTTATTGTTATGAATAATTTATTAAAAGGAAATTGAAGTCTAAAGGCCACAGATATTCTCAATAATACAAGTACCTAAGCAATAAAGTAAATAAGAACAAAATACCCCAAATATGGGAAGAGTCCAGATAACCATTAAGAGATGAATGAATAAAGAACATATAGTATATATACCATTATATAAATCTATACATATGTGTGTATATATATATAAATAATACCTATACATATGTATATGTTTCTATAGATATATAGATATCTATAGATATAAATGCTATATCTATACATATATAGGTATATAATGCAAATTAAACATCAGATATATAGATATATAACATATTACTCAGACATAAAATAAGAATGAATTCTTGCCATTTTCAATGATATAAATGAAGCTAGAGAGTTTTATGCCAAGAGAAATAAGTCGGAGAAAGACAAATACCTAAGTTTTCACACATATGTGAATTCAGAAAAGAAAGGAGCAAAGGGGAAAAAACAGAGGTAAACCAATAAACAGACCCTTAACTCTAAGGAATGAGCAGATGGTCACAGAGGGGAGGGTGGTGGGGGGTGGGTTAAAAAGGGGATGGGGACTAAGGAGGACACTTGTACCAGGTGTTGTATGGAAGTGTTGAATTAACATATTATTCTGTATATTATCTAACTGGAATTAAAGTCTTTTTTTAAAAGATTTTTTAATATATATTTGACAGAGAGAGAGAGATCTCAAGTAAGAAGAAAGGCAGGCAGAGAGAAGGGGAAACAGGCTCCCTGCTGAGCAGAGAGCCAGATGTGGGGCTTGATCCTAGGACCCCGAGATCATGACCTGAGCTGAAGGCACTAAGCCACCCAGGCACCCCTAAAATAAGTCTTAAAAACAAATTAAGTATTGACAAATGATAAAACTTTAGCTACAATGGACAATTTGTGTAGCAAGGATAGAATGCTTTTAAAATAACTCCCTTCAACAACACTGAAGTGTATAATGGAGATTACTTTGCATTTAATTGTTGTAAATGATTCTCAGTTTATATGCTCAGAAAGAGGAGTTAAAAAAATTCTGTATCAATGACCAATCTTACTATGGATCAATTAATAAAGCAATATAACTTAGTTATCTTTGGAAAAAATAACATATATATCCATAAAAATCTCACAAACACATATATAAACATAAAATTTAAAACTGAATCATATTGAAAGAAATAAATTTAGCACATTTGGATGTGGATAATTCCTGGATGAAAGCTGAGTATTTATTATCTTAGCTAAGATTTTGTGAGATTTCATTTCCACCCACAGTAGACAGACACGTTATAGAACTGGTGACTCTGTTATGTTTTGATGAGTTTCAGAAAGGGGTCTTCTCTGTTCTTTATGCCACCAGTGGTTCCTACCCTAAAAATAGCCTTCCATAGTTTTCTGCACAACATCAACTTTGCTGCTTAAAGCTTGTCAGATTCAGTAGAATTATAAATGAAAACGCCTAGTAATCATCAGAGTTCTAAAGTCCATTGCTCCTAATGCACCATTGGTCATCTTATGATACGTACCAATGTGGCCATTTCATCGTGATCTGTGGCCACTCACATAAAAGAAATTTAGTACAAGAGCATTTCCAAATTTTTTTTTTTTTTTTAATAAGTCTACCAGTGCTCGGGGTCCCTTGGTGGCTCAGGCAGTTAAGCATCCAAGTCTTGATTTTGGCTCAGGTCATGTGAGATGTAGCCCAAATGTTGGGCTCCAAGCTCGGTGTAGAAAGTGTCTAAGATTCCCACTCCCTCTCCCACTTCCCCTCCTCCTACCCCCTAAAAGTAAAAAATAAAATAAAAATAAAAAGTGTATGATGCTTATATTCCCATATATAATTCAAAAAAACAGTATCATCTGAAAGAGATACCAGCTTCTTCACATATAACCCCAAGTTGTTGCCAGTGCTAGGCACCCAGAGATGTTCATTTAAGTAATCTAAGATGAGGTTCCCTCACCTGGTCACCTGTTCTATCGGTACATCCCTTCCCTTATTTAAACCTAGCCCAGAAAACAGTGTTTCTGTTTTCATACATATAAGCCAAATATATTCCATATGTATGTTATCAGGATCATTCTATTTCAAATAAAAGGACAACAAAGTGATATAAATTACCCTATTTGGCTTTCAATAGAGAATTATTTGATTTAGAATCCTATTACTAGTGATTTTTTTAGGGAACCTGGTGAAACCAGAAATTCCCTTCACTCTTCCTGTGCCGGGAACACTTTGAAGTTTAGATCCCTGACACTGAGGGTCTTTCATGATGAGCACCAGTAGGCAGGACTGGGGTTACAGGGCAGTAACTGAAGCACTTGTCCTTCCCCAGAAAGGGAAGTTCTCATCCACCCGCCGGGTCCAAGTTGTGTTTCACACCTTCAGGGGAGCAGGTATGCCAAGGGGTCCCTTGAGATGTGCTGCTGTCACAGAAACAGACCCAAGGCTGTAAAGTATTGAGCATAAACATGTGAAGGGAGGATAAAAATAAGTGTATCACTTCCTTTGATGTGTTTAAATGTTCTCTCTGCATGGATGCCTCTGCCTCCCTTTCTTCTTCTCTTTGCCCCATATCACTGCTCCAAACTGATTAGAGCATCGGATCTGACACAGATTGTGTGCGTTCTTTTTATGTGTTTCTATCATCATGGCTCTGAACTGAAAATCTGCTTCAGCAAAGTGTTTTCTATTTCTCTCTCTGATAACAACACCAAAATATGTTTCTACCAAAGAACCGGTCTAACCTGAAAAACAAAACTGATCCATCTCTTAGTTTCTGTTAGTCAACAACAAAGCAAAGAGATCATTTTGGAAATTATAATTGCTAATCATGTTTAATTACTGAATTTCTGCTGGACACAACACATTGATATTTTTACCATCCAGCTAGAATTCACAGACTTGAATGTATACATAAGAGACTTCCATAAAATAAAAATCCATTGAAAATTAACAAAATATTGTCTTTGATTACTAGCTACTTTTAACTGTAATCAAAATCAGTGTTTTTGATCACTTATCAAAATGTGATCTGTAACCTGGGAATAAAGTTTTGTGACAGTCTAACATGAACTGGGAAGAATGGGAGTTCTATGAGGGCAGGAGCTCCATGGCTGCTGCTTCCCACTCAACCTCCAGCAGCTAGAGAAGCTCAGGAGATACTGGTTCTCCCAGCTGGGAAAGAGTTAGTGTGTATTGTACGTATGTATTGCATGCATTTATTTTTCTTTATTTTGAACTGTTACCCGATGATGGCAAGTATCAAAGTCAAGATCCAGAAAAAGACCCCACAGGGAGGTGGCAGAGCCAGAAGGAGAAGCAGGGCAGAGAGGATGGCAGAAATAAAAGGGCAGTTGGTGGGTGACCCCTAAGCTGGGGCAGCACTGAGGGAATGGGGTGGGGTCTGGCAAGAAGCAGTCTAGACTTCTGGAATTCCTTCCCAGGAAACAAATGGAGAGAGTGATGCATTTAGAAAGAGAGATACAGCCACCTCCCTCCCATATAGAAGCCCAAGAGCACTGCTGGGATGCAGCACAGGGGGCCCCAGGTGAGCACAAGATCTGAGGCTGGAGGAGAGCACCAGGGGCCCCAGGATCATGAGCCCTGGGGCAGACAAGGAGGCTCTGGAGAATCCACCATATGGGCATCCTGAGCCCGTCTCACAGGGACCGGAGCCCATGGCTCCGTAGACTGGGCGTCTGAGCTGCCTGCACATGTCCTTCAGTGGCACCTCCTGACGGCACACGGGAGAAGAATGAGGTACAGTCAGCTGCAAGAGAAAGGGAGCAGGGGATGGCAGTAGAAAATACTGTAGCCCCAAACAACTCCTCAGTCTCACAGTTATTAGAAAGTAGGTAACAAAGAGCAAAGAAGCCAGAGTAGGTCACACATTGACCATAAGTTTTGCAGATAACTAAGAAGAAAGGCAAAATATGTCTGGTCATGTAGTGCATGACCTATAGTGAGTAAACCCAAAGTAGAGGATCATCTAACTAACTGCAGGTGCTCTCTGGGGAAGGGGAGATAACAGAAAAATGAAGCAGGCAGTGTTCCACCCTGAGTGAGCCGGGCATCCCCAGCTGCTAGGCTTCAAGGATGTGTATCGTCCTCTCTTCCAGAGGCTTATTGCCAGTACGTGTTTTTCTTAAGGTTATATCTAAACATGCTTGGTGACTAGTATAATTTCTCAGAAGTTATATCTTAAGCAGTACATTGTTCTGAGGGATGGTTACACTGCAGAGGTAGGCCTGTGGCCAGGAGGGGCTTGGCTGGTGTGTGGAGCTTGGCTGGTGTGTGGCTGGGGAGGTGAGTGTGCACTGGAGTGAGAATCCACAGCTAATGCCAGGGATTGCCAGGCACAGTTGGACAAGTGGCTTGCATATCATCCTAGGAGGTACCCAGGGGACGGCATGAGAGGAATGGGGTCATCACCCATTCCTTCTGTTTCTTTCCTGCTAGTGCACTAGGATCCCTATGCCTTTGCTGCCCAACTCCCTGAAGAGGTTGTGCCCCTCTGAGAGGAGCCCAGTCAGCCCAGGCAGGGGCAGGGGGCAAGGGTGGACTCCCAGGGATCCTGAATGACCCTCAAGCCACCAGACTGGCTAGCAGAGAGCACGTGGCTTTTGTTACATATCAGGGCAGGTATCTCCCATATTTTTCCCATGGGGACAATCATCCTGGGTGCCAGGACAGGGCTCCCACAGAGACCCCCAGGGTCACTTCATCACCCCACGTACTGTCTTTCCTGGTCCAGCTTCCAAAGTTCTCACCAGTGTCCAGACCTGAGCAAAGGAAATGCTCAAGGGGTGTGGGATATCCCCAGTATCTGAGGGGGTTAACCATCTCATTCCTTCCTCCAGGAACTGCACCAGGGATGCACTAGCTGAAACCCCCCTTCCTGTCCTCTGGGCAGATGGGTGGGGCAGGAAGCCAGAGGGACTAGGTACACCTGGGTCAGCACCACACTTAACCTGCCTGATTGATGTGAGGATTTTCTAGGAGGGGGAGAACTTTCTTGGGGTCGTCCTCTGGCTTTTACAGACCCTAGTCATTGATTAACATGTATGGAATGTGCTTTCCCTCATCTGTGCCTTTATCCACTTGCAGACATTCTGAGTCTGTTGATGACCTCAGGTGGAAATGGAATAAAAGGAAGGTCTGGTCATTGTTAATGCTGAGACTAGTGCCTGTAATAACCAGATGCAGTCTACCTGGTCAGTGCAGGAGACAGGGCCACTTCCGTGCCAGGACTCACACTTCAGGGCTGTTTGGTATCCACTAGGTTTGCCACTGTCTTCTAGTTGGAGAAGTTGTAGAAAGCGCTGAGGGCAAGCTCCAATTTCAGTCCTTAGCTGAGATAAGTGGTGTGGGCCAGCTGCTGGTGTTCTCTGGTTCCCCCTTTAACTTAAAAAAAGGTAAAGTGGCAAACAGGAGGTAGTGGTTGGAGTTTGTTCTTGGGTCTTGGTAACACAGACTATGAATACATGTAGCCCTTCATAATGCTAAAAAAGACAACTCCACTTGTTCCTCCAGGATCCCTAGAATGGCAAGAAAGAGTTGAAGGAGGAGATATCTCTGGAGCATCCAAATGGATTGGATTCTGTTTACTAGGTGGAGTGTAGGTGTTAAGTAGGAAAGATGAACTTAAAACTGCTATTGAATGTATATACCATATCTTCTTTCTCCAATCATCTGTTTATGGACATCTGAGCTCTTTACATACTTCGAAAATTAAGGACACTTCTCCTATAATCATCAGGGAAAAAAAAATGCCTCTTTTGAATCTCTATGTTTCTACCGTTCAGATAAATACGTAGAAGTGCAGTTGCTGTGTCATAAGATTGTCCTATTTTTTTAAGTTTTATTTTATTAATTTGATAAAGAGATCATGAGTGGGGAGGGGGAGAGAGAGAAGCACACTTGCTGCTGAGCAGGGAGCCAATGTCAGGGCTCGATCTGGGATCATGACCTGAGGCAAAGGCTGGTGTTTAACTCACTGAGTGATTGAGGAGCAGAAAGTACTTCCATTTTTGACTTTTTGAGCAGCCTCCATATTGTTTCCAGAGTGGCTGTACCAACTGGCATTCCCACAAACAGTGTATGAAGGTTCCCCTTTCTCTTAATCCTCATCATCATATGTTGTTTCCGGTCTTAATTTGAGACAATCTGACCAGTGTGAGGTGTGATATTCTTGTGGTTTTGATTTTTACTTCCCTGATGCTTAGGAATGTTGAACATTTTCTCATGTGCCTGTTGGTCATTTGTTTATACACAATGGAATATTACTATACAATCAAAAAGGACATCTTGCCATTTAAAACCACGTGGATGGAAATACAGGTGTTATGGTAGGTGAAATAAGTAAGTCAGGGAAAGTGAAATACCATATGATTATACTCATATGTGGGATTTAAGAAACAAAACAGAGGAACATAGAGGAAGGGAAGGAAATTTTTTTTTAAAAAAAGAGGAAATCAGAGAGGGAGTCAAACCATAAGAGACTCTGAACTGTAGGGAATGAAGTGAGGGTTGCTGGAGGGGATGTCATTGGGGGAAAGATTAACTGGGTGATGGGCATAAAAGAGGGAACTTGATGTAATGAACACTGGGTATTATATGCAACTGTTGAATCATTGAATTCCACCTCTGAAATCAATAAAACAGTATATGTTAATTAAGTAGAATTTAAATAAATAAAATTTAATTTAATGAAGGAGGGCAAGATGGCAGAGAAGTAAGAGATCCTGCAGCAATAGGTCCCCAAAAGTGAGCTGAAAATCGATCAGAACATGCTGAACACTCATGAAATCACCCTGAGGAGAAAGATTTCTCACTCGGGGATCTCTCCTAGAGCAGAAGACAGCAGTGGAGAGGTAAAAGCGAAGTGGGAACCCTGGAACTGATATCAGAGGATAAAAAAAAGGGGGAGGGAGCCACCAGCAGCTAACCAAGGACAGTAATACCCCAAAGGAAAGTGTCCGGTGGAGGGGGACCAGCATTAATGTAGAGTCTGTTAAAAACACTTAAAAAGGGCAAAAAGTTCTGAGGAGTAACTAGTGGAAGGGGGTGGTCGCGGGAACTGGCTTGGACCCACGCTCCCAGGAAGAAGCACCCCAAAGTGAGACTGGTAGGGGGGTCCAGTCCGTGAATCCTGAACCTGCAGCTTTCTGCTCTCTACAACGATCTGTGGGCCAGGGCGCACAAACAAGCGCCTTTAGAGTCTGCGGTGGTCCACGATTAGCAGCTTTTCTCTGTGTGCACCGGAGACCTCAACATTCGTGGCCCTCCTCAGAGCCTGAGTGATGCCCTCAGGCTGCGGACAGAACGCTGGCAATTGGACTAACCTCTGTGGCGCCCCTCCTGGAGCCGCAGAAGGTGGCTGGGGTCGCGACTTTCACTCCTGCCTCAGGCCTCCCGAGTCCGCACTTGGGAGCCTCAGAAAGGCAACTGGGGTCCAGCACCACCTCCAACAGGCTGCACTGTGAGCAGAAATTTCACGAAGGGGAGTGTGTGCTCTGAACCACACAGAGGGAAGCAGAGACTCAGGCTTCCTGCAACTTTGAGGTCTCAGTGTTTCTGGGCAGATTCATTGCTTGGACTCTCTGAAAATGAAAAAGCTACAAAAGGCCACAAAACTTCAGAGAGTGAAAGACTGAGAAAACGGTTTCCACAGAGCTCAGCCCCTTGACTATGGGGCAGGGGGACTCAACCCAAGCAAGACTGACTGGAAAACAATGCCGTAGGCCCCTCCCCCAGAAGACCAGCCAAAGAACAAAAGGACTATAACCACAGGGTCCCCATACAACTTTAAACCCCCAAAGCCAGGGGAAATCAATATATTAAGCTCCTGGTAATACCCTCAAACCTGTATATTTCATAGGTACAAAGTTTTTTTTTTCCACTTTCTTATTCATTCTCTATTTTATTTATTTTATTTTAGTATTCACTTGCTTTCTCTTTCTTTTTTCTTTTATTTTTTTAACTACTTAACATTAAAATGAGAGGTTTAATACAACTATAAACCCAGGAGGACCTGAAATAACCTTCCTCGCCTGCGATGAGTTATAACCATCCTCCCATCTTATCCCTCTGTCAGTGTTTCTACATATCTGCTTTTGTTCTGGTATTACATAAATCTTATTCTTGGGGTTCATTCTGGTTGAACCCCAAGGTTCTTTTACTTCTTGTCATTTATTCGCGTTGGTCTATATGTTTGTTTGTGATTGTTTGCATACCAATAAACCTTAGTTTTGGGGCCAATTCTGGCTGGGATTTCCTCTTTTTCTCCTTCTCTCTATCTTTTTTTTATCCTTATTCTTTCTTTTTGGTGGTAAGTCCCAATTGCTCCATACCCTCCAGGGTGCACCCTGCCTGGATCGGGGGTGATATATCCAGCGACACATCCTCTCATCCACTTCTCATCAAAATGACTAGGAGGAGGAACACCCAACAGAAGAAAAACCCAGAGACTACACCCTCTCTTTCAGAACTATTGGACATGGACATCAACAGTATGTCAGAAAGGGAAATCAGGGTGACAATTATCCAGGCAATGACTAGGATGAAGAAAAACATTATAAAATCGCTAAGGGCAGAAATTAGATCCTGTATAGCAGAGGTAAGAAGCGCTATTAATGAGATCCAATCCAATCTAAATAGTCTAATAGCTAGAGTTGTGGAGACAGAGGATAGAATTAGTGATCTAGAGGATAAAATGGTTGAGATGAAAAGACAGGAGGAGAGCTGGAACAAACTGCTCGGGAATCATGAGAATAGACTTAGGGAAATAAATGACGACATGAAACGTTGCAACGTCAGAATCATTGGCATCCCAGAAGGGGTAGAGAAGGACAGAAGACTGGAAGATATAGCTGACCAAATTCGACATGAGAATTTCCCCAATCTGGGGAATGGAACAAGTGTTCGTGTCCTATAGGCAGAAAGGACACCTGCAAGGATCAATGAATCTAGAAAAATACTAAGACATGTAATATTAAAATGTGCAAATTATAATTTTAGACAGGAGGTCCTGAGGGTAGCTAGGGGAAAGAGATCCCTTACATAGAGAGGCAAGCCCATCAGAATAAAAACAGATTTGTCCACAACATCCTGGCAAGCCAGAAAGGGCTGGCATGATATATTCAGGGCACTAAATGAGATGAACATGCACCCAATAATACTTTATCCAGCAAGGCTGACATTCAAAATGGATGGAGAGATAAAGAGCTTCCAAGACCAGCAAGGACTAAAAGAGTATGTGACCACCAAGCTGACGCTCCAGGAAATCTTAAAGGGGGTTTTATAAAAGCAGAAAGAACACATGAGTGACTTAGAACAAAAATTTTCCATCTATACAAACAAGGACTTCACAGACAACATGATGTCATAAACACATATCTTTCAATAATCATTCTCAACGTGAACGGCCTAAATGCTCCCATAAAACGGCTGGGTTTTTAAAACAGGGTGGCACAATGGATAAAATGACAGAACCCGTCCATATGCTGTCTATAACAGACACATTTGGAACCAAAAGATACATCCAGACTGAAAGTGAAAGGATGGAGAACCATCTTTCATGCCAATGAACCTCAAAAGAAAGCTGGGGTAGCAATTCTCATATCAGTTTAGTTAGAGTTTAAGCTAAAGACTATAGTCAGAGATACAGAAGGACACTTCATCATTCTTGAAGGTTCTATCCTTCGAGAAGAACTAACAATTTTAAACATTTATGCCCCCAATATAGGAGCAGCCAACTAAATAAAGCAACTGTTAATCAAAATAAAGGGTCATATTGACATGAATACCTTAATAGTAGGAAGTCTTAACACACCACTTTCCGTAACTGACAGATCACCGAAACAGAAATTTAATAAAGAAACAAGAGCTTTGAATGACACATTGGACCTCATGGACCTCACAGATATATACAGAACATTCCACCCTAAAACTACAGAATACTCATTCTTTTTGAGTGAACATGGCACTTTCTCCAGAATAGACCACATACTGGGCCACAAATCAGGTCTCAACCGATACCAAAAATAGAGAAGTTTCCCGGCATTTTCTCAGACCACAATGCTTTAAAAATGGACCTCAACCACAAGAAAAAGTTTGGAAGGAATTCAAACACTTGGAGACTTAAGACCAATATCCTTAAGAATGTGGGGATCAACCAACAAATCAAAGATGAACTTAAATAATCCACGGAGACCAATGGGAATGAAGACACATCAATCCAAAACCTATGTGATACGACAAAGGCGGTTCATAAGGGGAAATACATAGCCCTCCAAGACTCACTCAAAAACATTGAAAAATACCGAATATACCAGCTCTCTTTACACCTTAAAGGACTGGAAAATCAACAACAAATCAAGCCAACCCCACGCACTAGAAGGGAAATAATCAAGAATAAGGGAGAGATTAATGAGTTAGAAACTAAAGAAACATTAGAATGCATCAATGAATCCAGAAGTTTGTTTTTTTGAAAGAATCAATAAGATTGATAAGCCACTGGCCAAACTCATCCAGAAGAAAAGAGAGAGGACCTTAATTAACAAAATTATAATAAAAGGTCATGACTAATCAAAAGGGAATAGAAAGAATCGTCAGAAAATATTATAAATAGCTATATGCCAATAAGCTAAACAACCTCGAAGAAATAGATGCATTCCTGAAAACCCATAATCTGCCAAGACTGAAACAGGAAGACATTGACAACCTGAATAGCCCAATATCTAGTAATGAGATTGAAGAAGTGATCAAAAAACTCCCAAAAAACAAGAGTCCAGGGCCTGACGGATTTCCTGGGAAATTCTACCAAACATTGAAGGAAGAAATAATACTTATTATCTGGAAATCGTTTCAAAAAATAGGAACAGAAGGAACACTTCGAGACTCTTTCTATGAAGCCAGCATTACCCTATACCGAATCCAGATAAAAACCCCATCAAAAAAGAGAATTTCAGACCAATATCCCTAATGAATATGGATGCCAAGATTCTCAACAAGATCCTAGATAATAGGATCCAACAGCATATCAAAAAGATTATTAATCATGACAAGGTGGGATTTATCCCTGGGATGCAAGGGAGGTTCAACATTCGAAAATCAATCCATGTATTAGAACAAATCAACAAGAGAAGAGAGAAGTAACACACGTTCCTTTCAATAGATGCAGAAAAAGTATTTGAGGAAATTCAGCATCTGTTCAGGATTAAAACTCTTCAAATAGGGATAGAAGGAACAGTCCACAATATCATAAAGTCTATCTATGAAAAGCCCACAGCACATATCATTCTCAATGGGGAAAAGCCAACAGTCTTCACTTTGAGATCAGGAACACGTCAAGGATGCCCACTCTCACCACTCTTATTCAACATAGTACTATAAGTCCTAGCGACAGCAATCAGACAACAAAAAGAAATAAAAGGTATTCAAATTGGAAATGAATAAGTCAAACTCTCTTCGCAGATGACATGATACTTTATATGGAAAACCCAAAAGACTCCACCCCCAAACTACTCGAACTCATACAGCAATTCAGTAATGTGTCAGGATACAAAATCAATGCACAAAAATCAATTGCTTTCCTATGCACTAACAATGAAAATGTGGAAAGGGAAATTAGAGAATCGATTCCATTTACTGTAGCACTGAGAACCATAAGATACCTGGGAATAAAACTAACCAAAGAGGTAAAAGATCTGTACTCGAGGAACTATAGAACACTCATGAAAGAAATTGAAGAAGACACAAAAAGGTGGAAAAGCATTCCATGTTCATGGATCGGAAGAATAAACATTGTTAAAATGTCTATACGGCCCAGAGCAATCTATACTTTCAATGCCATCCTGATCAAAATTCCACCAGTTTTTTTCAAAGAGCTGGAACAAACAATCCTAAAATTTGTATGGAACCAGAAAAGACCCCGAATTGCTAAGGAAATGTTGAAAAAGAAAAACAAATGTAGGGGCATCGCATTTCCTGATTTAGAACTTTACTACAAAGATGAGATCACCAAGACAGCATGGTACTGGCACAAAAACAGACGCATAGACCAGTGGAACAGAATAAAGCCCAGAGATGGACCCACAACTCTATGGTCAAATCAACTTTGACAAAACAGGCAACAATATCCAGTGGAAAATGACAATCTCTTCAATAAATGGTGCTGCAAAAATTGGACAGCTATATGTAGAAGAGTGAAACTTGACCATTCTCTTACGCCATACACAAAGATAAACTCAAAATGGATAAAAGACCTCAACGTGAGGCAG
>JAPYYJ010004100.1:0-10787 GCA_028533885.1 Nasua narica
GTTAGCCATTTGTATGTCTTCTTTGGAGAAGTGTCTGTTCATGTCTTCTGCCCATTTTTTGATTTATCTGTTTTGTGAGTGTTGAGTTTGAGGAGTTCTTTATAGATCTTAGATATCAGACCTTTGTCTGTAGTATCATTTGGGAATATGTTCTCCCATTCTGTGGGTTGCCTATTTGTTTTGTTGACTGTTTCCTTTGCTGTGCAGAACTTTTTATCTTGATGAAGTCCCAGAAGTTCATTTTTGCTTTTGTTTCCTTTGCCTTTGGAGACATATCCTGAAAGAAGTTGCTGTGGCTAATGTCATAGAGGTTACTGCCTATGTTCTCCTCTAGGGTTTTGATAGATTCCTGCCTCACATTGAGGTCATTTATCCATTGAGTTTATATTTGTGTATGGTGTAAGAGAATGGTCAAGTTTCTTTTTTCTACATATAGCTGTCCAATTTTTCCAGCACCATTTATTGAAGAGACTGTCTTTTTTCCACTGGATATTTTTGCCTGCTTTGTCAAAGATGATTTGAACATAGAGTTGTGGGTCCTTCTCTGGGCTCTATATTCTGTTCAAGTGGTCTATGTGTCTTTTTTTTTTTTTTTTTTTTTTTTTCAGTAGCATGTTGTCTTGGTGATCACAGCTTTGTAGTAAAGTTTAAAATCAGGCAATGTGATGCCCCCAGCTTTGTTTCTCTTTTTCAACATTTCCTTAGCAATTCGGGGTCTTTTCTGGTTCCATACAAATTTTTGGATTATTTGTTCCAGCTCTTTGAGAAAGGCCAGTGTTTTTTTTGAAAAAAAGTGGTTGCATTTTGATCGGGATTGCATTGAAAGTATAGTTTGCTTTGGGCAGTATAGTCATTTTAACAATGTTTATTCTTCTGATCCATGAGCATGGAATGCTTTTCCACCTTATTGTGTCTTCTTCAATTTCTTTCATGAGTGTTCTATTGTTTCTCAAGTACAGATCCTTTACCTATTTGGTTAATTTTATTCCCAGGTATCTAATGGTTCTTGGTGCTACAGTAAATGTAATTGATTCTCTAATTTCCCTTTCCATATTTTCATTGTTATTGTATAGGAAAGCAAATGATTTTTGTACAATGATTTTTTTATCCTGACACATTACTGAATGGCTGTATATGTTCTAGTAGTTTGGGGGTGGAGACTTTTCGGTTTTTCATGTAAAGTAACATATCATATGCAAAGAGAGAGAGTTTGACTTCTTCATTTCCAATTTGAATACCTTTTATTTGTTTTTGTTGTCTGATTGCTGTTTCTAGGATTTCTAGTATTATGTTGAATGAGAGTGGTGAGAGTGGGCATCCTTGACGTGTTCCTGATCTCAGAGGGAAGGCTGTCAGCTTTTCCCCATTGAGAATGATATTTGCTGTGGGCTTTTCATAGATAGACTTTACGATGTTGAGGAATGTTCCTTCTATCCCTATACATTGAAGAGTTTTAATCAGGAATGGATGCTGAATTTTTTCAAATGCCATTTCTGCTTCAATTGAGAAGACCATGTGCTTCTTCTCTCTTCTCTTGTTGATTTGTTCTCTCACATGGATTGATCTGCGAAGGTTGAACCACCCTTGCATCCCCGGGATAAATCCCACCTGGTCATGATGAATAATCTTTTTAATGTACTGTTGGATCCTATTAGCTAGGATCTTCTGGAGAATCTTGCCATCCATTTTCATAAGAGATATTGGTCTGAAATTCTCCTTTTTGATGGGGTCTTTACCTGGTTTGGGGATCAGGGTAATGCTGGCTTCATAGAAAGAGTCTGGAAGTTTCCTTCTGTTTCTATTTTTGAAACAGTTTCAGGAGAATAGGTATTATTTCTTCCTTGAATGTTTGGTAGAATTTCCCAGGGAATCCATCAGGCCCTGGACTCTTGGTTTTTGGGAGGTTTTTGATCACTGCTTCAATCTCATTCCTAGATATTGGTCTATTCAAGTTTTCAATGTCTTCCTGTTTCAGTCTTGGAAAATCATGGGTTTCCAGGAATGCATCCATATCTTCTAGGATGTTCAGCTTATTGGCATATAGCTGTTGATAATAATTTTTGATGATTATTTCTATTTCTTTTGGTTTAGTCGTGATCTCTCCCCTTTCATTCATAATTTTGTTAATTAAGGTCCTCTCTCTTTTCTTCTAGATGAGTTTGGCCAGTGGTTTATCGATTTTATGGATTCTTTCAAAAAACCAGCTTCTGGATTCATTGATGCATTCTACTGTTTCTTTAGTATCTAACTCGTTGATCTCTGCTCTAATCTTGATTATTTCCAATCTTGTGCTTTGGGCTGACTTGATTTGTTGTTGATTTTCCAGTTTTTATGGTGTAAAGAGAGCTCGCATATTTGGTATTTTCAATGTTTTTGAGTGAAGCTTGGATGGCTATGTATTTCACCCTAAGGACCGCCTTTGCTGTATCCCTTAGGTTTTGGATCAATATGTCTTCATTCTCATTGGTCTCCATGAATTCTTTAAGTTCATCTTTGATTTGCTGGTTGATCCCCGCATTCTTGAGCATATTGATCTTTTGTCTCCAAGTGCTTGAATTCCTTCCGAACTTTTGCTTGTGATTGAGTTCCAGTTTTAAAGCATTGTGTTCTAAGAAAATTCAGGGAATCATCTCTATCTTTTGGTATCGGTTGAGACCTGATTTGTGGCCACGTATGTGGTCTATTCTGGAGAAATTTCCACATGCACTCCAGAAAAATGAGTATTCTATTGTTTTAGGGTGGAATGTTCTATTTATATCTATGAGGTCCATGTGGTCCAATGTGTCCTTCAAAGCTCTTGTTTCTTTATTGATTTTCTGTTTAGGTGATCTGTCAGTTACTGAGAGTGGTGTGTAAAGATCTAGTATTAGGGTATTCATGTCAATATGACTGTTTATTTTGATTAACAGTTGATTTATGTAGTTGGCTGCTCCCATATTGGGGGCATAAATGTTTACAATTGTTAGATCTTCTTGGAGGATAGACCCTTTAAGGGTGATGTAGTGTCCATCTGTATCTCTGACTACAGTCTTAAGCTTAAAATCTAAGTTATCTGATATGAGAATTGCTACCCCAGCTTTCTTTTGAGGTCCATTGGCATGAAAGATGGTTCTCCATCCTTTCACTTTCAGTCTGGATGTATCTTTTGGTTCCAAGTGTGTCTCTTGTAGACAGCATATGGACGGTTCCTGTCGTTTTATCCATTCTACAACCCTGTGCCATTTTATGGGAGCATTTAGGCCGTTCACGTTGAGAGTGATTATTGAAAGATATGTGTTTATTGACATCACGTTGCCTGTGAAGTCCTTGTTTCTATAGATGGAAAATTTGTGTTCTCAGTCACTTATGTGTTCTTTCTGCTTTTATAAAACCCCCTTTAATATTTCCTGGAGTGCTGGCTTGGTGTTCACATACTCTTTTAATACTTGCCAGTCTTGGAAGCTCTTTATCTCTCCATCCATTTTTGAATGTCAGCCTTGCTGGATAAAGTATTCTTGGCTGCATGTTCTTCTTGTTTGGTGCCCTGAATATACCATGCCAGCCCTTTCTGGCTTGCTAGGTTTCTGTGGACAGGCCTGACGTTATTCTGATGGGCTTTCCTCTGTTTGTCAAGAATCTCTTTCCCCTACCTGCTCGCAGGACCTCCTTTGTAAAATTATAATTTGCATATTTTAATATTATGTGCCTTGGTGTTTTTCTAGATTTACTGATCCTTGCAGGTGTCCTTTCTGCCTTTAGGAGACAAACACTAGTTCTATTCCTCAGATTGGGGAAATTCTCATGTAGAATTTGGTCAGCTATATCTTCTAGTCTTCTGTGCTTCTCTGCGCCCTCTGGGATGCCAATGATTCTGACGTTGTGATGTTTTATGGCGTCATTTATTTCCCTAAGTCTGTTCTCATGATTCTTGAGCAGTTTGTTCTGGCTCTCCTTCTGACCTTTCATCTCAACCATTTTATCATCTAGATCACTAATTTTATCCTCTGTCTCCATAACTCTAACTGTTAGACTATTTAGATTGGATTGGATCTCATTAATAGTGCTGCTTAAATCTGCTATACTGGATCTCATTTCTGCCTTTAGAGATTCGATAATGTTTTTTCCATCGTAGGCATTGCCTGGATAATTGTCACCCTGAATTCCCTTTCTGACATACTGTTTATGTCCATGTCTGATAGTTCTGAAGGAGAGGATGTAGTCTCTGGGTTTTTCTTCTGTTGGGTGTTCCTCCTCCCAGTCATTTTGATGAGAAGTGGATGAGAGGTTGTATATCTGGATATATCGCACCCGATCAAGGCAGGGTGCACCCTGGAGTGTTTTGGAGCAAGTGGGTTTACCACCAAAAAGAAAGAATAAGGATAAAAAAAAAGATAGATAGAAGGAGAAAAAGAGGAATTCCCAGTCAGAATGGGCCCAAAAACTAAGGTTTATAAGGTATGCAAACAAGCATGAACAAACATGTAGACCAACATGAATAAATGACAAGAAGTAAAAGAACCTAGCAGAATGAACCCCAAGAATAAGATTTATGTAATACCAGAACAAAAGCAGATATGTAGAAACACTGACACAGGGATAAGATGGGAAGGTAGTTATCCCTCCTCACAGGTGAGGAAGTTTATTTCAGGTCTTCCTGGGTTTATAATTGTATTAAACCTCTCGTTGTAATGTTAAGTAGTTAAAAAAAAACATAAAAGAAAAAAGAAATGTGAAAGGAAGTGAATACTAAAATAAAATAAAAAATATAGAGAGAGAGAATAAGAAAGGGAAAACAAAAATAAAAAGAAAAAAAACCTGTATCTATGAAATATACAGGTTTGAGGGTATTACCAGGAACTTAATACATTGATTTCCCCTGGCCTTGGGGGTTTAAAATTTTATGGGACCCTGTGGTTATAGTACTTTTGTTTTTTCGCTGGTCTTCTGTGGGAGGGGCCTGCCGCATTGTTTTCCAGTCAGTCTTGCTTGGGTTGAGTCACCCTGTCACGCAGTCAATGGGCTTAGTTTTGTGGAAACCGGTTTCTCAGTCTTTCGCTCTCTGAAGGTTTTTGGCCTTTTGTAGCTTTTTTACCTTTTCAGAAAGTCCAAGCAATGAATCCGCCCAGAAGCATTCAGACCTCTGAGTTGCAGGAATCCCCCGTCTCTGCCCCCTTCTGTGTAGTTCAGAACACAAGCTCCCCTCTGTGAAATTTCTGCTCACAGTGCAGCCTGTCAGAGGTGGTGCGCGACCACAGTCGCCTTTCTGCCGCTCCCATGTGCAGACCCGGGAGGCCTGTGGTGGGCCGGAAAAGTCGCGACCCCAGCTGACTTTCTGTGGCTCCACGAGGGTCGCCCTGGAGGTTAGGTCACTTGCCAGGGTTCTGTCCATGGCTCGCAGGGATCCCTCAGGCTCTGTGGTGGGCCTTGAATGTCGGTCGCGTGCGCACACAGAGAAAAGCTGCGGCTCGTGGACCACCGCAGACTCTCTTAAGGCACTTGCAGGTGCGTGCCTGGCCCACAGGTTGTTGCAGAGAGCGGAAAGCTGCAGGTTCAGGAATTGCGGGCTGGATCCCCTCACCAGTTTCACTTTGGGGCACTCCTTCCTGGGAGGGTGGGTCCAAGTGCCCGTGCCCGCGATCACCCCCTTCCACTAGTTACTCCTCAGAACTTTTTGCCCTTTTTAAGTGTTTTTAACGGAGTCTACATTAATGCTGGTCCCCCGCCACCGGCCACTTTCCTTTGGGGTATTACTGTCCTTGGTTAGCTTCTGGTGGCTCCCTCCCCCTTTTGTTTATCCTCCGATATCAGTTCCAGTGCTCCCACTTTGCTTTTACCTCTCCACTGCTGTCTTCTTCTCTCGGAGAGATCCTGGAGTGTGAAATCTTTCTCCTCAGGGTGATTTCATGGGTGTTCAGTGTGTTCTGGTATATTTCCAGCTCACTTTTGGGGACCGGTTGCTGCAGGATTCCTTACTTTTCCACCATCTTGCTCCCCTTCAAACTCCTTCTTTCCTCTCTCTCTTTTTTTTTATTCACTTGCTTTCAGATTTCTTATTTTTTTTTTAAATCTTTTTAAGCCACTTAACATTCCAACTAGAGGCTTAATACAACTCTAAACTCAGGAGGACCTAAAATAACTTTCCTCGCCTGTGCGGTGTTATAACCACCCTCCCATATTATCCTTCTGTCTGTTTCTACGTATTTGCTTCTGTTCTGACATTATATAAAACTTATTCTTGGGGTTCATTCTGACTAGGTTCTTTTATTTCCTGTCATTTATTTTTGTTGGTGTATATCTTTTTTTGTGTTTGTTTACATACCGTATGAATCTTATTTTTAGGCCCCATTCTGACTGGGATTTCCTCTTATTCTCTTTCTCTCTATTTTTTTTTTACCCTTATTCTTTCATTTTGGTGGTGAATCCCAATTGCTCCAAAACATTCCTTGGTGCACCCTGCCTGGATCGTGGGTGATATATCCAGCTATACATCCTCTCACCCATTTCTCATTAAAATGACTAGGAGGAGGAACACTCAACAGAGAAAAAACCAAGAGACTGCACCCTCTCCCTCAGAAATACTGGACATGGACATAAACAGTATGTCAGAAAGGGAATTCAGGGTGACAATAATCCAGACAATGGCTAGAATGGAGAAATACATTAAGGACAGCGTAGAATCTCTAAGGGCAGAAATGAGATCCAGTAGAGCTGATGTAAGAAGTGCTATCAGTGAGATCCAACCAATCTAAATAGTCTAACAGCTAGAGTTATGGAGACAGAGGATAAGTTTAGTGATCTAGAGGATAAAATGGTTGAGAAGAAAGGTCAGGAGGAGAGCTGGAACAATTTGCTCAGGAATCATGATAACAGACTTTAGGAAATAAATGACTCCATGAAACATTTCAATGTCAGAATCATTGGAATCCCAGAGGGAGTAGAGAAAGACCGAAGACTAAAAAATATAGATGACCAAAATTTGAATGAAAATTTCCCCAATCTGGGAAACGGAAAAAATGTTCATGTCCTAGAGGCAGAAAGAACACCAGCCATGATCAACAAGTCTAGAAAATTAGGGAGACACATCATTGTAAAATTTGCAAATTATAGTTTTTGACAAGAGGTCTTGAGGGCAGCCAGGGGAAAGAGATTACTTACAGATGTAGGAAGCCCATCAGAAAAACGTCAGAACTGTCCACAGAAACCTGGCAAGCCAGAAAGGACAGGCATGATATAATCAGGGCACTAAATTAGAAGAAAATGCAGCCAAGAATACTTTATCCAGCAAGACTGACATTCAAAATGGATGGAGCAATAAAGAGCTTCCAAGACTGGCAAAGATTAAAAGAGTACATGACTACCAAGCCGGCACTCCAAGAATTATTAAAGGGACTTCTATAAAAGTAGAGAGAACACATGAGTGACTTAGAACAGAAGTTTGCCATCTATAGAAACAAGAACATCACAGGCAACATGATGTCAATAAACATTTATCTTTCAATAGCCACTATCAATGTGAACGGCCTAAACGCTCCCATAAAACGGCCCAGGGTTGCAGAATGGATAAAATGACAGGACCCCTCCATATGCTCTCTACAAGAGACACATTTGGAACGAAAAGATACATCCAGACTGAAAAGGAAAGGATGGAGAACCATTTTTCATGCCAATGGACCTCAAAAGAAAGCTGGGGTAGCAATTCTCATATAGATAAATAAGATTTTAAACTAAAGACTATAGGCAAGGATACAAAAGGACACTACATCATTCTTAAAGGCTCTATCCTCCAAGAAGATCTAAAAATTGTAAGCATTTATGCCCCCAATAAAGCAAACAACATAAGCCAACTGTTAATCAAAATAAAGACTCATATTCATAGGAATACAAAAATATTAGGAGATATTAACATGCCACTCTTAGTAACTGACAGATCATCTAAACAGAAAATCAATAAAGAAACAAGAGCTTTGAAGGACACATTGGACAACATGGACCTCATAGATATATACAGAACATTTCACCCTAAACTAACAGAATACTAATTCTTCTCGAGCACACCTGGAACTTTCTCTAGAATAGACCACATACTGGGTCACAAATCAAGACTCAACGAGTACCAAATATTGAGATAATTCCCTGCATTTTCTCAGACCACAGTGCTTTAAAACTGGAACTCAACCACAAGAAAAAGTTTGGAAGGAATTCAAACACTTGGAGGCTATAGACCAACATGCTCAAGAATGCTGAGATCAATCAGGAAACCAAAGATTAGCTGAAACAATTCATGGAGACCAATGGGAATGTAGACACATGGATCCAAAACCTATGGGGTACGGCAAAGGCAGTCAAAGGGGGAAATACATAGCCATCCAAGCTTCACTCAAAAGAAATGGAAAAATCTCAAATATACCATCTCTCTTTACACCTTAAAGAACTGTAAAATCAACATAAAGCAAGCCAACCCCATGCACAAAAAGGGAAATAATCAAGATTAGAGCAGATATCAATGAGTAAGAAACTAAAGAATCATTAGAATGCATCAATGAATGGGAAGTTGGTTTCCTTTAAGAATCAATAAGATCGAGAAGCCAATGGCTAAACTAATCCAGAAGGAAAGAGAGAGGACCCAAATTAGCACAATTATGAATGAAAAGGGAGAGATCATGACTAATCCAAAAGAAGGAGAAACAGTCCTCAAAAACTATTATCAACAGTTATATGCCAATAAGCTAAACAACCTAGAAGAAGTGGATACATTCCTGGAACTACAATATCTTCGAAGACTGAAACAGGAAGATATTGCAATGTGAACAGAAAAATATCTAGTAATGAGATTGAAGCGATGATCAAAAACCTCCCAAAAAACAAGAGTCCAAGACCTCACGAATTCCCTGGGGAATTCTAGCAAACCTCAAGGAATAAAAAATATCTGCTTTCCTGAAACTGTTTCAAAAAATAGAAACAGAAGGAAAACTTCCACACTCCTTCTATTAAGCCAGCATTACCCTGATCCCCAAACCAGGTAAAGACCCCAGAAAAAAGGGGAAATTCAGGCCAATATCCCTGATGAATATGGATGCCAAGAGTCTTCATAAGATCCTAGCTAATAGGATCCAACAGCACATTAAAAAGATTATTCATCATGACCAGGTGGGATTTATCCCTGGAATGCCAGGGTGGTTCAACATTCCAAATCCATCAATGTGATAGACCATATCAATAACAGAAGAGAGAAGAAACACATGGCCCTCTCCATTGATGCAGAAAAAGCATTTGACAAAATTCAGCATCTGTTCCTGATTAAAACTCTTCAAAGTATAGGGATAGAAGGAACATTCCTCAACATCGTAAAGTCTATCTAGGAAAAGCCCATGGCAAATATCATTCTCAGTGGGGAAAAGCTAACAGCCTTCCCTTTGAGATCAGGAACATGACAAGGATGCCCACTCTCACAACTTTTGTTCAACATTGTGCTAGAAGTCCTAGCGACAGCAATCAGACAACTAAAAGAAATAAAAAGTATTCAAATTGGCAATGAAGAAGTCAAACTATCTCTCTTTGCATATGACATGATACTTTACATGGAAAACCCAAAAGTCTCCACCCCCAAACTACTAGAACTCATACAGCAATTCAGTAATGTGGCAGGATACAAAATAAATGCACAAAAATTATTTGCTTTCCTATACACTAACAATGAAAATATGGAAAGGGAAATTAGAGAATCAATTCCATTTACTGTAGCACCAAGAACCATAAGATACCTGGGAATAAACCTAACCAAAGAGGTAAAGGATCTATACTCGAGGAACTACAGAACACTCATGAAAGAAATTGAAGAAGACATAAAAAGGTGGAAAAGCATTCCATGCTCATGGATTGGAAGAATAAACATTGTTAAAATGTCTATACTTCCCAGAGCAATCGATACTTTCAATGCCATCCTGATCAAAATTCTACCAATTTTTTCAAAGTGTTGGGACAAACAATCCTAAAATTTTATGGAACCAGAAGGGACCCCAAATTTCTAAGGAAATGTTGATATTTCCTTAGCTTGGGGCATCACATTGCCTAATTTCAAACTTTATTATAAAGTGGTGATCACCAAGACAGCATGGTACTGGCACAAAAACAGACACATACCAGTGGAATAGAATAGAGAGCCCAGATATGGACCTGCAACTTTTGGTCAAATCATTGACAAAACAGGCAAAAATATCCATTGGAAAAAAGACAGTCTCTTCAATAAACGGTGTTGGGAAAACTGGACAGTTCTATGTAGAAGAATGAAACTTGACCCTTCTCGTACAGCATACACAAATGTAAACTCAAAATGGATGAAAGACCTCAACGTGAGGCAGGAATCTATCAAAACCCTAGAGGAGAACATAGGCAGTAACCTATATGACATTAGTCACAGCAACTTCTTTCAGGACATGTCTCCTAAGGCAAAGGAAACAAAAGAGAAAATGAACTTTTGGGACTTCATCAAGATAAAAAGCTACTGCACAGCAAAGGAAACAGTCCACAAAACAAACAGGCAACCCACAGAATGGGAGAAGACATTCGCATATGACACTACAGACAAAGGGCTGATATCTAAGATCTATAAAGAACTCCTCATACTCAACACTCACAAAACAGATCATCACATCCAAAAATGGGCAGAAGACATGAACAGACACTTCTCCAAAGAAGACATACAAATGGCTAACAGACACATGAAAAAATGTTCATCATCTTTAGCCATCAGAGAGATTCAAATCAAAACCACACTGAGATATCACCTTTCGCCAGTTAGCATGGCCAAA
>JAPYYJ010004101.1:0-10785 GCA_028533885.1 Nasua narica
AACAATATTTTCATATTCTTAAAAGACATATTCCTCAATATATGTTTTATTACAATGGAAACAGAATAACATTATATAGGAGAAATATAGCAGATGCTGTAGAGTTACTATTTTTTTCCCTTTTTAATATGTATAGATATAATGTTCCCCTTGATGTCATTCACTGAGAATGGCATATCACCTCTGTGGTATTCTTCCCCAAAATTCATAACTTCAACTGTATTGTAAAAAACAAAATAAAACAAAACAAAATTACGAATTGAGGGAGTGTATAAAATTCTAAATCAATATTTTTCAAAATTGTCAAGATAAAGAAAACAAGGGAAGACTGAAGATCTGTCACAGATTGGAGGATGAAAAAAATCAATGACAAATTAAATGTTACTACTGACTTGGATCTCAGAGCAGGAAAAAGATATTAGTGAAAATAATGGTGAAATGTGAATAAATTAAATAGTTTAGTTAATAACTAATGTCTTAATTTCATTAATGGGAATGTAAGATGTTAAAATTAGGGCAAACTGAATGAAGGCTGTGAGGGAGTTTTCTACACTATATTTGCAACTGTTCTGTTAGTCTACATTTATTTCAAAATAGATAGGTTTTATAAAATGAATTTCACCCACTCATTAAGATAGGACTTTTAGGGGCAATCATTTCTCTATTTTGGGGGGGAGAGTAATTACTTTAGATATTTGAAAGCAACAAAGCAGTATTAATTTACTTGAGTATATATTCACTAATTCTTCATTCATTCCTTCATCCATCCATCTGTCCATTCATTCATTCACTTAAGAGTATTCCAATATTCGGGGTGCCTGGGTGGCTCAGTTGGTTAAGCGACTGCCTTCGGCTCGGGCGGGTCATGATCCCGGAGTCCCGGGATCGAGTCCCATATCAGACTCCTGGCTCTGCGGGAGGTCTGCTTCCCCTCTGACCTTCTCCCCTCTCATTCTCAGTCTCTCTCTCTCTAATATATAAATAAAATCTTTAAAAAAAAAAAAGAGTATTCCAATATTCATTTTTTACTGAATTACTTAGGTTTTATAATATGTAAATATTTTTAATTGGTACTTTAATATACAATTTGACACAGTTTCTCATGTTAGGATCTTATATGCTTAAATTTTATATATAGTATAAAATACATTTTCTCCTTTAAATAAGGACTACCTGGAAAATTACATTAACATTAGTTCGTTGAAGTCTAATTCTTGTCTTGACTGCTATTTGCGACTAATTTAATTTTAATATCCTACCAACCTTTATCAGTTATTATTAATTTGTCATCGTTTACCTTTCTTATATTTTGTAAAATGCTCAGCAAATAGAAATGAAATCTGGGGAACAATAGGGCAATCTAAAAGTAATATTTTCTTCACTCTTGTTTGTTTAGTTGCAGCCACTTCCAAAAGGTTCTAAATGTGAGTTCAAAATCTATAATGTACTATTAAAGGAAAAAAAATCCTACTACTCTTTATCCTCTAAGCAAACAAAAACAGATCCATGCAAACATAGCTTCTTCTTTTCATTCAGATCATTGTGAATGATTCCAATCTTCAAAAAGCTTTCAGTCACTAATCAGGCATGAAGTGTGTTTAAACATCAAAATAAATGAATGTATGAAAACACTTCTGTGGGAATACAGAAGCGACTGTTTATATTGTGTACTTTGAGTCAATATACAGGTTGATTTCTGACTTGATATATACATTCCCAAGGGCTGTAAGCCTACCTGTCACTCTCCTTAACAAAGCAGTAGGAAATCTGACAGTTGTCAGAAAAGATTTCAGTGACTGTCCTAAAAATAAAAGGAAAGAGTGGACTCTGATCTTCATTCAAGTGATCTCAGCTCTAGAAAGTGCCAGAAGAATGAATAGAAGAGATAGTTTCATTTTGAAATATACTGCTAATTGATATTAAAATTAAAATAATTAAGTCTCTGGAGTAAACTTGAACCAAAGCTATAAAGCAAATGACTTAAACTTGGGGATTTTTTAAAATATTTTATTTACTTATTTGAAAGAGAGAGAAGAGCGCACAAACACACAGCAGGAGAGGGAGAGAAAAAAGCAAACTCCTCACTGAGCAGGGAGCCTGATGCAGGGCTGGATCCCAGGACTCTGGGATCATGACCTAAGCAGAAAGCAGAGTTTTAATTTATTGAGCCGCTCAGGTGCCCCTAAACTTGGGAACCTTAATGGAGATTATTGTACATTGTTTTTTCATTCTACTGTGATTTCTAACTCTGCAATCTTTGTACCTACTAGTGCAACCCCAGCACCCTCCTTTCTCCATGTATACCTTTGTGTGGAAACCGGACTTGTGCCATCATTCCTTCTTTCCTTTTCTTCCTCTCCTCCTTCCTTCTGAAAAATATCTATGGAGTGTTGATTACACACTAGGCTCTAGGCTAAAAGAACATTGTGTATAAAACAGTCACAGCTCTTAATCACACACAGACTGTGTGGCTTACTGTCTAGCAGATAAAAAAAAGACAATAAATAAATAAACAAACAAGTATACACACATCTCTTATATTCTGTGATGCATCTCCTTAGCTTGCCTCTGATATTAGCATCAGTTAATGTAGGTTGTGGTAGACAGTCTTGGTGAAACCCAACTTATCTGGTGCCAATACTCCCAATTCCTACACTTAGCATCTTGCCACATTTCTTCTTCAGTACCTTCTCCAATATCACTATAATTATATTGGCCTCTGAACACATGCTGTTAAAAAGGTTGGGGTGGCGGGGCCCCTGGGTGGCGCAGTTGGTTGGGCGACTGCCTTCGGCTCAGGTCATGATCCCGGAGTCCCGGGATCGAGTCCCACATCGGGCTCCCAGCTCCATGGGGAGTCCGCTTCTCTCTCACTCTCTCTCTCTTTCCTGATGAATAAATAAATAGAGTCTTAAAAAAAAAAATTCTAAAAAAAGGTTGGGGTGGGGAGTTGAAGCCCCCAGAGGCAATCCCCTGTGGGTGGAAGAAAGGCAGCTGATAGATAAATGCTCTAGCCTTTCTCTCTATTAGGAGGTCAATTCTAACATGCATTTTGAATAATTACCAAGGCCTGCTAGGAGAATTGAGCATCTATAGTTTACTAATGTGAAATATATACAGAATTTTCTTTATCCTCTGAATTGCTCACTTTATTCTATTATATCTCCATTCTGGGCTCCATCTTCTCCCAAAAAAAATCTGCACTCAAGTCCTTGTTTCAAGTTCTGCTTTTAGAGAATCAAAAATTTAAAAGAAAAACCTTCAAATTCATTACATAGATATATAATTATAAATTACATTAGTTTTGATGACTAACAAAGAAAAAGTTTGTACAACAGAGAAATGTTTGTGGATTTTTCTGGGGGTCAGAAGGCTCATGAGGAGTCAATTCTCTGGGCCTGAAATTGACCTAAGCAGCTTTCTGAAGCTTACAGAAAGCTTACATACTTTCTGAAGTATGTAAAGGGCACTGGCACCAGCTTAAATTATGAAATGCACTGATTATTACAATGAGCCCTGTATTGAATTTTGGGATGGTTTGTTTAAGTTTGGCAGTAGTGATTATTAATAGCAGTTAGACTGGTAATTTTATCCTTTCTGAAAATCCTGGAGGGCTCTGCTATGGCACTTTTTACATAGCAAGAAATATGCCTACATTTCTAGAAAGGTATGAGAAACTCCAGATAAGATTCTATTTTGAGCTTCCTGGTTCTACTGTTGTTTTAAGACCACCTTATAGCAGATGAATGGATAAAAAAAGATGTGGTCCATATATACACTGGAATATTACTCAGCCCTCAGAGAGGATGAATGCCCAATATTTGCATCAACATGGATGGAACTGGAGGAGATTATGCTAAGTGAAATAAGTCAAATGGAGAAAGAAAATTATCATGTGGTTTCACTTATTTGAGGAACAGAAGGAGTAGAATGGAGGACATTAGGAGAAGGAAGGGAAAAATGAAAGGGGAGAATCAGGAGGCGGATGAACCGTAAGAGTTTATGGACTCCAGGGATCAAACTGAGGCTTTTAGAGGTGAGAAGTGTGGGAGTGTGTGTGATCCCAGTGTTGAGTATTAAGGAGGGCACGTATTGCAGGAAGCACTAGGTGTTATACACAAACAATGAATCATGGAACACTACACCAAAAACTAATGATGTACTGTATGGAGACTAACATAACATTAAAAAAAAAGACTACCTTGTGATTTCTGATCAGACCAGAGAAAGAAAACATGAAAATTATGGTTATTAGAAAACAAGAAAAATGAAAATTTGCATCTGTGATATAATCATTGGTGAAGATGTATATTCTTTATGTTATCTCTATCTTATATCTTTTTCCTAAAATAAACCATAGGTTAGTAAGCATTGACATTTTGGGTCCTATCAATCTTCTAACACTAAAACCTTAACTCCCAATGTTATGTAGAGGGAAATCATATTTATCAGTGAGGAAGCTACATTATTTTTGTTGTTATTGCCATTAAGAACAAATTATTCAGTCATGTTGGTTTAACATTGAAGAAAGTACAGTGTAATTTTCCGTATTAACTATCAATATATTTAAGATGAAAATTTCTCAAACTGGAAACATAATGGATTCCCATCAAAGATCAAACAGGATTTTTCCCCCCTGGAATTAACAAAGTGGTTATAAAATTCAAATAGAAATGCAAAGAATTGGATAAACCAAAGGTCCAAAAAACAAAAATAAACACAAGCTACTCTCAAGACTCATTTTAAAGCTAGAATTATCAAGAAAGTATGGAATTAGAGTCTGACTGGAGAGGATCATGGATGTGGAATATTTGTCAAGAATAAATAGCACCCACTCCACCTAAAAAAGAAAAAAAATGTTAATGGCACATCCACTTTGGAAAACTGTTTGCTTGTTTTTGTGTTTACCATATAATACAACCATTCCACTCCTAAGTATTTTTCCAAGAGAAAAAAAAGCTTATTTATCTGTGTATATAAAGACTAGCACAGAAATGTTCTTAGCAACTTTATTTGTAATGGTCATAAATAAGGAATGATCTATTAACAGGTAGGTAGATAAAAAAATTATAGTGTAGTCATACATCTGAATGCTACTCAGCAATAAAAACATAAATATGATACATACGTAACTTAATCCCTTCTTTATTATGTTGAATAAAATAAACCAGCATGGAAGAGGGTATACTTGGAGCACCAGGGTGGCTCAGGGGTTAAGTGTCTGCCTTTCACTTGTGTCATAATCTCGGGGTCCTGGGACTGAGAAAGGAGGAATTGGGGTCCCTGTGCAGCTGAGAGTCTGCTTCTCCCTCTTCCTCTGCTCCTCCCTGCTCCACTATGTTCTCTTTCTCTTAAATAAATAAATAAATAAAATCTTTTTAAAAAAATAGTATATACTTAATTTTATTTATATAAAACTTAAACTAAAAAATGCAAAATAATATATTGTGACATATTTTACATATAGTATACTGCAATCATTTTTCTTTAGAAAGTTAATTATATTTTTTTGTTAATTATATTTTAAAGTTATTAAAATAAAAAATAAATTTTTAACTTTAACTTCATTTTTAGCATTATCAGAGCTCCACATATCTTTGTCTAAATCCAAATTTTATCTGGTATTATACTCCTTCTCTCCATTAAACTACTTTAACATTTATTTTAGTAAAAGTATGCAGGTAATATATTCTCTCAGCTTTCATTTGATTAACTAATTCTAGATTTCACCTTCACTTCTGAAAGATATTCTCTCTGGATTTAATATTCTAAGGTGAATTGTCCTTTTTATTTCATTACTTAAAGGATGACTCTTCAATGTCCTCTAGCCTACACTGTCTCTATTGGTGACTCTTATGTATTTTATAATTTTATGCCTATATATGCTTTTTTTTCAATGATTGCCTTTAAAATTTCTTTGTTTGGTTTTCAAAAATTTGTCTTTCCTGTATCTGGAGGTATCATTTGAATTTGTGTGTTTGTGTATGTGTGTCTATGTTGGTTTTTAACCTATTTTGGATTCACTATGTTTCTAGAATATACTGTTTAATATCTTTATTTTTTTTTTTGGAAAATTTCCTGATGTTTTCTTTAAAAATTTACTCTATTCCTTTCTTCCTGGGATTCCAATTACATTTTAAACACTATGTTTTCCTTAGCATCTTGTTATGTTGACTGCCTTGTCTCTTGAAAAACTGTTGTTGTTGTTGTTTGCTTGTTTGTTTGTTTTCTCCCCCTTTCTTGGCATTGTGTCCTTTTTCATTGAAAACCTTTTAATTCTAGAAAAGCTATGTAGCACACATATATCGAACACTAAATCAATCAAGTATACCTGACTTGTGTTTAGGTTTTCTAATTACTCTGGTTGCTTTCAGGACAACAGTTTCTCTTAATCATTGCTTGTATGTGGGGGAGATAAGAGGATATTTCACAGCCCTAGTTAAAGAGCTAAGACTGGTTGTCTGAAATTGAATCTATATAATTTTATGAAATATTTGGCCAATATTATTTTCCATTTCACACAGAACAAATTCCTACTTAAGGGAATAATCTGTCATAATCTCTTCTGAAATCCTTAATCATAATGATGCATACATTTGTTGGCTAGTAGACTGATCACAGGAGATAGATTTATCTATATAGGTTGGATAGAATAGTTAGGTGTTAAATTTTTATTTGGCAAATGACATTTGGTAAAAAAAAAAAAACCGACAAAAACGCTAAGAGAATACTTTTGCAAGTGGTACTATGAAAATGTGGTGAAGTGAAAATAGCGTACTAACTCTTTGCCATGAGTTAATGTGGAGTACAATGTGGGGAGCCTAGGTGGCTCAATTGGTTAAGCATCCAACTCTTGATATCCGCTCAGGTCAGATCTCAAGTTTATTTGACATTGAGCCTGGTATTGGGCTCTGTACTCAGTGGTGGAGTCTGCTTAAAGATTTTCTCTCTCCCTCTCCTTCTGCCCTTCCCCCCACCTCTCTGTTTCAAATAAGTAAATACATCTTATTTAAAAAGGAATACAGGCTAACAAAACTAAAAAACTGGTAGGTTTCCTATATAGTTCTTAACATTAGGATAAAGTAATTATTTTAAAGATAGCATTAAAGTGATAGATACATATTCAAGGTTAACTATGTTCTGTGCAGATCTGAATAAATTTACATCTTAGCCAAAAATTTTGGTATGTATTTGAAGATACTATTTAATCCTTCAAAATAATAATTATAGTTCTTTTTTTAGGTTATAGTATCCCATTAATTTGAGTCACTTTACTTGATCATGGGAGAATAGTCTTTCTTAAAATGTCTAGAAATCATAACTTAAGTGCAACTTTTATTGTTGGTCATCCTACTCTGTCAGAAAACTAAAAATAGATTCAGAGAGATAAGAAGATGGCAGTGGAGTAAGAGGACCCTAGGCTCACCTTGTCCCATGAATACAACTAGATATCTATTGAGTCAGCCTAAATACCCCACAAATTGACCTGAAGACTGACAGAACAATATCCAAATCTAATGGGAGAGAAGAGGACACACTGAAGAAGGTGGGAAGGGTGGGCACATGGCGTAGGGGAGAAACAGATCCTGCCTGCTGTGGCAGGGAAGGAGCCATGGTAGTGAAAAAGGGCAAGCAAGAGAGGAACTCACAGGGGAATGCCCTTAACCACTGACTTGGAGAATGGGAGGGGCTGAATTTCCTTAATTCTTAAAAACACTGGGGCTTAAAAGCCTGGAGTTTTAAGGGTCAGTGGGCTTGGCTGGGTAGACCTTAAAGGGCACAGAGTTGCTCTTGGAAGGGAAGAATACAAGCAACCTGGGGCATGTGCAGAATGGAAACAATGATCTGAAGAGCACCTAGAGCACACAGTAGGGAGATTATTTGCTCTTCTTGGACTCTTCTTGGATGTCCCTGAGACAGAGCATTCATGGAGACACCTTTCTAGGAACAAAGATGCTCCATTTCCTTTTCCCATCTCTCAGCATAAACACAGCACCACCTGTAAGAAGCAGCACAGTGTGGACACTGGCTGCATAACTTGCTTACACTAAGCTCTACATACCTAAACTCTGATGGAACTGCCCTTCTCAGTCTTGCTTGCCTCAGTCCCAGTGTGGCAGGCCCCTCCCCTAGAAGACCAGCTCAGACTCCTGCCCATACCATTTCTCCCAACCAGAGTTTTTCAGGGTGTATGTTCTAGCTTTTCAAGGTGACAGGTCTCATTTCACAAGCAGAACAGAGTGCACCTAGTTAATACTTGTCACATTCAGGCTGGGGGTGAAACATTACCCACAACATATAAGAAAAGCCTTTGCAGATGACTGCTCTGAAGGACTGAGCAGTCAAAACACAAGAGCAGAGAGAATGCAGCACACACCAGAGGCCCTCCCTGAAGCACCAGGCCCTGGGTTCTACATGACATCTTCATAAGGCCATTACTTTCAGTAGGAGAGATGCCTGGCTTTTCTAACACAGAGAAGAAGGCAGAGACTTAGACAAAATACTAAGAAGGGGGAATTTGTCCCAAATGAAAGAACAAGATAAGGTCATGGCCAGATATCTAACCAAGTGGAACAGATATAAGTAACAGGCCTGATGGAGAATTTAAAGCAGCAATGATAAGGATACTCACTGGGCTTGAGAAAAGAATAGAAGACATCATGAGGTCCTTACAACAGAGATAAAAGAATTTAAAAGAATCAATCAGAGATTAAGAATGCAATAAATGAGATCAGAAACACTCTTTTTTAAAATATTTTATTTATTTATTTGACAGAGAGAGAGATCACAAATAGGCAGAGAGGCAGGCAGAGAGAGAGGAAGAAGCAGGCTCCCTGCTGAGCAGAGAGCCAGATGTGGGGCTTGATCCCAGGACCCTGAGATCATGACCTGAGCTGAAGGCAGAGGCTTTAACCCACTGAACCACCCAGGTGCCCCTAGAAAAACTCTTGATGTAATGAGCAGGAGGCTGAAAGAAGCAGAGGGATGATTTAGTGAGCTAGAAGACAATGTAATAGAAAGTAATAAAGCTGAACAAAAGAGAGAAAGAATTATGCAAAATGAAAACAGACTTAGGGAACTCAGTGATGCCATAAAACATAATAACTTTCGTACTATAGGAGTCCCAGAAGAAGAGAGAAAAAAAAGGGGCAGAAAATTTATTTGAAGAAAAAATAGCTGAAAACTTCCCTAATCTGGGGAAGGAAACAGATGTCCAGATCCAGGAGACACATAGAACTCCCATCAAAATCAACATAAGTGGCCCACACCAAGAAAATTGTAATTAAATTTGCAAAATATAGTGATAAAGAAAAGAACCCTAAAAGCAGCAAGACAAAAGATGTCCTTAACTTACAATGGAAAGCCCATGAGGCTAGCAAGAGATTTTCAAAAGAAATTTGGCAAGCTAGAAAGCAGTGACATGTTATATTCAATGTGCTGAATGGGAAGAATCTTCAGCCAAGAATACTCTCTCCAGCAGGGCTATAACTCAGAATAGAAGAAGATGTAAAGAGTTTCCCAGAGAAACAAAACCTAAGGAGTTCATGACCATGAAACCAGATGTATAAAAATATTAAAAGAGACTCTTCGAGGGGAATGGAGAGACCCAAAGTGGCAATATAAAGTAGGAATCACAAAAGCAGTAAAAATGAATATTTCTGTAAAATATAAGTCAAGGACTCACAAAAGAGGTTATAAAATATAATAACATATACCTAAACTGTGAGGAGAAGAGGAAAAAAGCATATGTTCAAGCCTAATGATTATCAACTAATATAAACTGCTATTTGCAGAAGAGTTTATATACAAACCTAATGACAACTGAATATGAAAAACCGCTAATAACAATATAAGGAATAAATATATCACTAAAGATAATCAGCAAAATGTAAAAGAAAGACAAGAAAAGATCAGAGAAAATACCCAGAAAACCAGTAGTAAAATGGCATTGAGTACCTATCAATAACTTCAGTGAATATAAATGGAGTAAACGCTCCAATCGAGAGGAATAGGGTGACAAAATGGATTAAAAAACAAGACTCATCTATATGATTCCTACAAAAGACTCACTTTAGACCCAAAGAGAACTCCAGATTGAAAATTAGGGGATGAAGAAACATTTATCATGCAAATGATGTCAAAAGAAAACCAGAGTAGCAATATTTATATAGGACAAAGTAGACTTTAAAACAAAGACTGTAATAAGAGACAAAAAGGACACTATATAATAATAAAGAGGACAATCAACAAAAAGATAAAACAACTGTAAATATTTATGCACCCAATATGGGAGTACCCAGACATATAAAACAATAACATAAAGGAATCCATTATAATAATACAATAATACTAGGGGAATTTAACACCCCACTTACATCAATGGACAGATCATCTAAACAAAAATTAACAAGGAAACATACTTTTGAATGACACACTGGAACAAGATGGCCTTAACAGATAATATTCAGAACATTCCATCCTAAAACTGCAGAATACACATTCTTTTGAAGTGCACATGGAACATTCTCCAGAATAGATCACATCCTAGGCCACAAAACAGGCCTCAACAAGTATAAGAAGGCTGAAGTCATACCATTCACCTGCTTTTGACCCCAACACTGTGAATCTAGAAGTCAACCACAAGAAAAAGTCTGGGAAGACCACAAATACATGGAGCTTAAATAACATGCTACAAAACAATGAATGGGTCAACCAGGAAATAAAAGAAGAAATAAAATGTACATGGAAACAAATGAAAATGAAAATACAATAGGCCCGAACCTT
>JAPYYJ010004102.1:0-10784 GCA_028533885.1 Nasua narica
CCCCCCAAATTTTCAATGTAGTAACACAGGGAAAATGTGTAAACTAAATATAAAGTAGGTTATGAAGTTTTCTAAATAGGAATTTTTCAGAGTTGAAAGAATTATGTAATGCTTAATAGTATAATCAAATTGAGATTTTTATAGCCTTAGAAAAACTCTTCTAGTAAGATTATTGAATCCTATTTATTGCCTGATAAACATTTCCACACATGAGTGGTTGTGAAACTAGTGTAAAAGAATCTAAACAGCATCTCACTATTTCACTTTCAACAATTATACTGGGTAAAAGGTCCTACATATGTAGCCGGAAAGATGTGCAAGAAGTTATTAGCATGAAGAAAAATGGTCTTTCCTAACCAAGCAATCAGGAGGTTTGAGAGTAAATATTTCGTGTTGTATTAGAATCTCACTCCAGTTTTGTTTTTGTTTGTTTTAGTATTTGACCATGGACAGCTTTTAAGTCTCCACCCTCTCTCAACTTCCTTCCCTTTCTCTGGTACAGTGTAAGGTGTAATTGATAAATACATATATACGTACATAAACAAACCCACCCCAAACCACATATTCAGTGTATCCTTCTTTATCCCTTCTACTCCACAGGTGGTCAAACATGGAAGCCCAGGTGCTCTTGTGTTTGGTGCCTTCAGGAAGATCAAACCACTTGCAGGACCACCTCATAAAATGAGTCTCCTTTTCTTGCTCTCTCAAGGCATTATTCTGGCAACTTTGGAAACCTACCCTACTCTCCCCAGAAAGTCTCATTATGCATTAAACATTTTTATCCCCTCTTGGTGTCTAGCATTATCAGTCTTGACACCCAAGACTAAATTTTGGGTAGGGGTTCATCTTGTAATGAACTACTTATGAGGGGGTCAATATGTGAAGTTCCTAGTTGGCCTACAAACCAATCAACCCACTGTATTCTCAAGTGTGTATGTTCATTCTTAAGGAGAGACTTGATCAGTGATCTTTCCAAAGTACTCCAATGAAAGCTCCAAGTTGGGGAGAGACTGCTCATATGAATATCTCTATTCCTGAAATTTTCTTTTATTTCCTAACACTTTTCATGTACTTCATATATTTGCCTCTGGGCACCTCGCTGACTCATTCAGTAAAGCATGTGACTCTTGATCTTGAGATTCTGAGTTCAATGCCCATGTTGGGTGTAAAGATTACTTAATAAAATATTTTTAAAAAATTAAACACACACACACCCTCATGTAAATCAAGGCCACTTCAAGTCATGGGTCTCATGTAGGCATAAAAAAGGGCATGTGGAAATATCATCAGGTGGATATTCATGAACTGCTCTTCAGATGTTTAGAGGGAGAGTGTAAAGTTGCACTGCTGTGGTATTGTAATCACAGCCACATAAATATCCAGGGAGCAGACTGGAGAGAATAACTCAAGAAAATGATGAGTATACATTCATAAAATTGTATGTTGTTTGATTCTATCGTGGAAAAATATTGTTGCAGATGCCTCTCAGCCTCAACAGCCTAAAGATGTATTGTTAGTGTTTGTTATGAAGTGCTCTAAGAAAACAGCATAGGGGCGCCTGGGTGGCTCAGTGGGTTAAAGCCTCTGCCTTCAGCTCAGGTCATGATCTCAGGGTCCTGGGATCGAGCCCTACATCAGGCACTCTGCTCAGTGGGGAGCCTGCTTCCCCTTCTTTCTCTGCCTGCCCCTCTGCCTCTGTCAAATAAATAAATAAAATCTTAAAAAAAAAAAAAAAGAAAACAGTATAGACTTGATCTGATAGGGGAAAAAAACAAACATAATTCATTTAGAGTTTTGAAAAAAGGATTAAATTTTATTACTTAAAATAAAAGTACAATACATTCTGAATAAAATGGCATCAGTGTAGTGGTTAAATGGGAATCCTTTACCTGTACACTGTATTCTGGTTGTTTTCATTAAGTTCTCCTGATAACGGCTCTCTTTAGTTCCCCAGAATAAGATTAACTTTTCACTCATCTTTGATATACAACCACTATTTTCATTAAAGAGAGAGGATGACCATCACTTCTCCATTATGTCTATCCTTTAAGCAATCCTTACTGACCTGTCATGAAAATCCGCCTCTCAATTTCAAAGTCTGCTGTTCCATGCTCCTCTGGCAGAGCAATGGTTTTTGATGATCCCATGGCCCTCTGTTATAGAGACAGATCTTTGGAAGGCATCTTGAACATATTATTTACATCATTGTTTTTACATATATTCTATGCCCAACCTCTGTACTCATTCAATTCCACAAAACACTGTATGTTAAAATTCAGTGTTCCTTCAGGATACATGGATGTGAATGATTCCCATTTAATGAAGTAGGCCCTTTTATCTTACTGATCCGCCCCAGAGACCCTCATGGTAACAAATGAAAATATGTAATGAAGGTATAACAACAAATTCCAAACTTCAGATCAAAAGATATCAATAGTGAGTGATGCAGGCCTTTTAAGGAACCTCAAGTAATATATTTTTAAAAGAAATGCTACACTCTTAAGGCTCTCCTTGCTCCACTGACACTCATGAGTCTTAAAATGATTTTGACTTTGACTTACTGTAAAGAATATAACATCTGAGGTTGATTAATCTTGGACTAGAGATGCAGTTCTCCCTGGTATAAATTCTCCAATGCATAGTGTATTGTGAGAAATGGTTAAAATGATTTACGCCATTCATTACATTTCTCGGGTTCCTCTCCAGCATGAATTCTTTGGTGAATCCTGAGGTCAGACCATTGTCTAATGGTCTTGCCACATTCAGTACATTTTTATGGCTTCTCTCTAGTATGCATTCTCTCATGACCCCAAAGGTGTGAACCTGTGATAAAAGCCTTACCATACACAATACATTTGTGTGGTTTCTCTCCAGGATGGATATTCTGATGTCTTATGAGGCTTGAATATTGCTTAAAGGCTTTGTCACATTCATTACATTTGTAAGATTTCTCTCCAGTATGAATTCTCTGATGAATTGTAAGGTTTGAATTTTGACTAAAGGCCTTGCCACACATATTACATTTATATGGCTTCTCTCCAGTATGGATTCTCTGATGTGGAGTAAGGCGTGAACTCCAGTTAAAGGATTTGCCACATTTGTAAGATTTCTCTCTTCCATGAATTCTCTGATGAGCCCCCAAGCTTGAGCTTTGAATAAAAGCATTATCATGTATACTAGATTCATGATGTTTCTTTTCAGTATGTATTTTCTGATGTCTAGTAAGGCATATAAGCTGTATATATGTTTTACCACATTCATTACACTTATAAGGTTTCTCACCAATATAGTTTTTTTTATGTTTAGTTAGGCTTGACTGTACAGTAAAGGCTTTGCCACACTCATTACATTTGTGAGGTTTCTCACCAATATGAATTCTCTCATGTTCCACAAAACTTGAACTTTGGATAAAAGCCTTACCACATTCATTACATTTGTATGGTTTTTCTCCAGAATGGATTTTCTGATGTTTCACAAGGCTTGAGATATGGATAAAAGGCTTGGTGCACACAGTACATTGGTGTGGCTTCTCTCCAGGATGTACATTCTGATGCTTAGTGAGGGGTGAGCATTACTTAAAAGCCTTGCCACACTCATTACATTTATAAGGTTTCTCACCAGTATTAATTCTTCGGTGAATCCTGAGGGTAGACCACTGCCTAAAAACATTGCCACATTCAGTACATTTGTATGGTTTCTCTCCAGTATGAATTCTCTCATGATCCCAAAGATATGAACGTTTGGTAAATCCCTTACCACATTCACTACATTTGTAAGGTTTCTCTCCAGTATGAATTCTCTCATGACGCCAGAGATCTGAACATTTGATAAAAGCCTTACCACATTCATGACATTTGTGTGGTTTTTCTCCAGTATGAATTCTCCAATGATTTGTAAGGTGGGAATTCTGACTAAAGACCTTGTCACAGATATTACATTTATATGGTTTTTCTCCCGTATGGATTCGCTGATGTCTTGTGAGGTTTGAGAACTGCTTAAAGGCTTTACCGCACTCATTACATTTGTAAGGTCTCTGCTCAGAATGAATTCTCTGATGACTAGTAAGGACTGAATGATAGCTAAAAGTCTTTTCACACTCATTACATTTGTATGGCTTTTCTTTAATTTTTGTTTTCTGGTGCTCTGTGAACAATGAAGGATACATAAAAACCCTCCCATATTTATTGCAAAGGTTGGTTTTGACACTAGGAAGAAATCTTTGAAGTGGCAAAATTGAAGAACAAGTTTTGACAGACTCAACTTGATTACACTCATTAACTTTCTCCTCAGTTTGAAATCTCTGCAATTCAACCAGATGTGACCGAAAGCTTAATCCAATTCTATTTTGAAAACATTCTGTATACTTGTTTCCTGTATAGACTATATTACTTTTTATTTTTAACAAATTTTTTACTAATGACTTCCCTTGATATGCACTTTTTCTTAAAGAAACACTCTGCTTTAAAGGTAAATTAATCCAGGATTTGCTGTCTTGTTTATCCTTCCTACCAGTAAGATTTACAGTATCTGTCATAAGCACTCCTTTGGAATTTCTTTCTTCATATCCACACTTACTCTCAAAATCAGACATATTTCCCCAAACTTCCCTGAAGTCAAAATCCTCAAGGCCATGGCTTTCATGTCTTCCCAAGACAACTGGTTGGCATAATTCTCTGTTATTAATTTCTTTCTTTGGTAATAACTCCTTGATCATGAATCTAGCAGAGCTATCTGAAAGATATTAAAAAAAACCATAGTCTCCACATTAACTAGAGTTGCAAAATGGATATTACACTAAAAGTAATACTTACACTGAAGAGATAAAAACTTCTCAACCAAAGTCTGCAACTATTTAAGAATGCAAAATGAATAGAATCCTTTAATAAAAGATGACATATATTTCAAATTATTTTAAGGGAAACCTACTTTCTTTCTCTGTTTTTTGTTTTTTTTTTTTAAGAGAGGGAGGGGGAGGGATGGGGGCAGAGGGAAAGATATACAGAATCTCAAGCAAGCTCCACACCCAGCATGGATCCCAGTGTGGGGCTTGATCTCACAACCCTGAGATCATGACCTGAGCCAAAATCAAGAGTCAGATGCTTAGCTGAGCCACCTAGGTGCCCCTGGAAGCCTATTTTCAAACACTGTAGACCAAATTGCTCACACTATGTGAATTTACATAAGTTCTGAAAGTGTATTCTTTGACCCCCCCCCACACCAAAACCCACACACCAATTAGCAGTAGACAAATGGATGTCTCATATTGAAAAGAAACAGATATTGTGAGCCTGGGTGGTACAGTCGGTTAAGTGCCTGACTCTTGATTTGGTCTCGGGTTGTAATCTCAGGGTTGTGAGATTAAGCCCCATACTGGGTTCAGCACAGAGACTGCTTGGGAGGGAGAGACTCCCTCTCCCCCTACTCCCCTTTCTCTTTCTCTAAAGTAAATCCATCTTAAAAAAAAAAAAAAGAAACATATGATACAAATGCATATTTACGACATAATTGTTATATGCAAATAAATGCTGAAGCACAGCTATAAATGAAGTAATAGATTTTTAGGGGGACAAATAATCCATTTACAAAATAATGAGGGGCACCTGGCTGGCTCAATCAGTAGAGCATATGACATATCGGGGTTGTAAGTTTGAGCTCCATGTTGGGTGTAATGATTACTTAAAATCTTTAAAAAAATTAATAAGATAAATACATGGAAATTATGAGTTGTAAAACTAAAAGGGTAATAGGAAAATCAAGAATTTAATACACCATTGGAATAACAAAATATTGTTAATATGTACTCTAAAGCCATCTATACTCTATGCAGGATAGGCATTTTGGAACATTAACAACTGGTGAATTGCATCATATTCCAAAGTAGATGCTAAAATCCATAATCTGTAAATGACAAGTTATTAAATGAAATTTTTTAATTAAACCAAGATAGGACCAACAGGTAAATAATAAATAACCACAATGACACAAAACTAGACTGTGGAATTCTAATCATTTCTCTCTTAATAAGAATAAGAGAAAAGACTTATATTCCAGAAAAAGCACACAAGATAAGAATTAGAAAACATGTTAAGAAAAGTTCCCATATATTCCTAGCAGTCTAAGTTACACATGTCCATTGGCTTCTGAAATATCAGTTTTCAGATAGTATTATAAAGAACTGGCTAAAAGTAACAGCATGAAAATTATGGAGTAGTAAGTGCATGTCTCCACAAAAACATCAAGTTGGCAAAAACTGTCAGGAGTTCTATATACTTCAAAACTATCCTTCAAAAAAAAAAAAAAAACAAAACTATCCTTCAAAATAGAGGATAACTTAAGACACTGCCAGAAAAAACAAACAGAGTCCCTTGCCAGTAGACCAGTCCACCAAAAAATGGTAAAGGAAATGAATGCCTCCGGCTAAAATGAAGGAAGAGACGAGAGCACAAATCCACATCAAAAATAAGGAACAGTAATAAAGACAGCACATAGGTGTGTATAAGGTTAGTAGTAGTGTATTTTTGGTTTGTCACTCTTCTTTTTCCCTATTGATTTAAAAAACAAAACTTACTATAAATCTACATTGATCGTCACAATATATAGAGTTATAATTTTATGACAATAACACAGGAAAGAAGGAAAGGATATAGAAGAGCCAAGGTTTCATATAATACCTTGGAAATATTGTGGGTTTGGGTCTAGAGCAATGCAATATAGCGAATATAATGAATTTTTTCATTTCCCAGTGGCTATACTGAGACAAAATGTACTTTAAGTAAAAATTTTTACAAGACAAAGGACAATATATGTGTTTTTAAAAGGATAACTCATTAAGGAATTACAAATACGAACATGTACACACGCAAACCCCAAAATATATGAAACAGTGATAGAACTGAAGGGAGAAATAGAAGTTGTCCTAGAATAGTATTTGGAGACTTGCAGACCTCACTTGAAAAAATGGAGAGTACAGCTAGACAGAAGTTCAGTAAGGATACAAACGATTTTAGCCCGACTATAAACCAATGAGTACCGGCAGACATATACAGAAAGAACACTTCATATACATATATGACATATACAGACATACGGAACACCCAGTAAGAGCAAAATACGTTCTTCTCCACCTGCATGTGAAACATTCTCCAGGACAGACCCTGTATCAGTCCATGAAGCAAGTCTCAACAAACTGAAAAAGAGTGAAATCATACAAACTATTTTCTCCAACCACAAAAGAACGAAACTAGAAAGGCAGAACTGAAGGAAAACTGGAAAGCTCAAAAATACATGAAAAATGTTAAACACTCTTAAAACCATTGGGTCAAAGAAGGTATCACAAGGGAAATTAGAATACTTTGAGGGAAAAGAAACAAAACCACAACATAGCAAAGCTTACGGCATAGTGTGGTGTGGACATGGGATGTCCACAGGATGTGGACATCCGGCAGAGTGAAAGCAGTTTTACTGCTGGATGGAGAGACCTGGTTAGACACACTTTCCGATGTGCAGCAAAAACAGAACTGAAGAAATGGAGGGGGGGGGGGCGGCGGGGGGAGCTGAAGAGGCAGAGAGCTCTAGGGCCTCAAATGCTGATATTTTCCAAACCCAGGAGAAAGTCTCCCAAGTATACAGAATGGGGTGGATGCTGGAAAAGGCCTGGTGCCAGGACTGGGGAGTCTTCGGCTCTGACCCATGTGGACTGGGAACAAGAATGACAAGGCAGGCCAAGGAAGAAAGAAGACCCCTTAATTAAAACCAGCCTCCCGGTGCTCCTTAAGGTTAAGGGACCAAAGAAGTCATAGGGGCATGGGGTTCCAGGCTGGCTCAGTCCGTAGAGCATAGCCCCACACTGGGTGTAGAAATTACTTAAAAATAAAATCTTTTAGGGGCGCCTGGGTGGCTCACTTGGTTGAGCGACTGCCTTCGGCTCGGGTCGTAATCCCGGAGTCCCGGGATCGAGTCCCATATCAGACTCCCGGCTGTGCGGGAGGTCTGCTTCTCCCTCTGACCTTCTCCCCTCTCGTTCTCAGTCTCTCTCTCTAATAAATTAAAAAAAAAAAAAATTAAAAAAAATAAAATCTTTTAAAAAAAAAGAAGTCATAGGAGCATACAGTAGAGGGCCATAGGTCATGATAAAGATTTTGCCTTGGTCTTTGCATGAGCTAGAGGTTGGGAGGATGCACTTCCATATGTCTGAAGAAAGGAGTGACAAGGAGAAGGGAAGTAAACTTTCCTCCAAGAACTCACAAGAAGAAAAACTCTCCCACTGGGAGAAATGTGCCCAAACACTATTTATGGTGTGAGCTCTTGCCTGTGTTCCCACCCATTTGGCTTTTTCACTGTTTTTACCTTGCTCTCCACAGTCTGGGGTTCTTTACCTTGCTCTAAAATAAAGATGTTATTCAGGTCAGGAAGAGGGATTCCTGCTTATAAAAAGAAAGGAATATGATGTGTTGTGTCTTTTCCAGAATACAATTCCAGCCCTTTGTTCAGCTGATGAGGAGCGAGGATGTTACAGATGTGTCTAGGAAAAATTTTTCACAAAACTTGTTCAATCTCTCCTTCTGAATGCTTAAGGGATATTTTAAAGCATAGATATCCAGCTCTCTTCCAAGAACTACTGAGTCAGAAGTACAGGGATAAAAGTGGATCCAGAATCGGGTATTTTTTTAAAGTTTGCCATAAGGTTTTGTTCTTACTCAGCTTCTGGAAGTGCCACTAATCTAGGGTGGAGTGGGGAGATCATCTGAAGAAAGGGGGAGGTGAAAGTCTAGGTGCTGCCTCATCAACTTTTTCATTTCAGAAGTACACGGCCTCAATCTCAGTCAAGCAGGGCAGGGGCTCCAAAGAGACTCACTGGGGCAGATCCCGACTTCTGGAGGAACGTTATCCTCGCCCAGGGAGATGAGGTTCCTGTAGTTCTCCACCATCACGTCCCTGTACAAGGCCCTCTGGGCAGGGTCCAGGCACTCCCACTCCTCTTCAGAGAATTCTATGGCCACATCCCTGAAGGTCAAGCGTCCCTGAAATGAAAAACACATTTCACCACGGAACCTGGGGAGACTTCTCATGTTCACACAAAATGTGAGCAGGAAAGGAATGTCAGGATCGATTCAACAGAAATGAATGCTCGGACATCATTTTGAGCAAGAATAGATAATTGTGAGCAATTTATACATCCCTAATTTTGTTTTATTATGTTTTTCCATCAGAGGGTATCAAATCCACTAAAACACTGGAGATTTCCCATTTTTGTGGAAAATAAAAGAACTATAGAAATGAAAACTGTCTAATACACGGTTGTTTATGTGGATGCGGTACATATTATGTTCTCCACACTAGTGATAGGTCTACACACCTAGAGAATCTAGAGCACAAGAGGTATCTTCAGGTGTGACAGATTATCTGTAAAAATATAAATTACATGTTTCCATTTAAAGTTAGACATTTAACCATTATGGAGGTTATTAGCCAAATGGAGTTTATTCTAACAACAACAACAAAAACCCAATTCATGAGGAGGAACTTTACTAACGTTGTACGTTAACTTAACAGATTAAGTAGAACACAGGTCGATGACAGCAGATCTTGGAAAAAATACTGGATGATTAAAAATCATGCCAAACAGGACATTAAAAACCTATTATTGAGCAAGACCATTCCACCAAGCATCACAATTCATAGTAAGCCCTGGAAGCATTTCTACCACAGGTGAGGCTGAGGCCCGTGGGGCAGCCAGGGTCCTGCCAGTCACCACTGCACTGTATGCCTAAGGCCCGACTGGTCGGGGCAGGGGGAGACACCATTCCTATTAGCAGTTGTAGCAGGACCTCTACTTGCAAGACATTTCCTAACCTATGTGAAGAGAAAACTTTACTGAAAGACAGAACAAAGACATGATCAAAGACTGACAAACATCAATTCTTACTGGAAGACGTAGTGACATAAAAACCTCAGTCATTTAGAAATTCAGAACAATTTAAATGCAGAAGAAACATGGGATTTAAAAGAAAAAACAATCTCCATCATGCTGAGGAGAAATCATTTTGAAAAAAAATGGAGAGCCTTGCCAACAACACATGAACCTTTAATGTGTGTGTTACATGAAACTTTCAAATAAGTAGCTACAAGATAAACATTAAAAAGCCAAATTAAAGAGACAATTTTAAACAAACAAACAAAAAGAGAGTACTAAGTGGAACACAGTACTTTAAGATTACACTAGCTGAGGTCTTCCAAAGCAAGATCAGAAAGGAGAAGGCAAGAAGGAAAGAGGGACGTTTCATTGCAAAACACTGATAAAATAAGGCACAAGCATGTATGTAAAGAATTAAACCACAAAATATAAGATAGCTCCGAAAAATATATCAAAGGAAAACAGCAAATTATGAAAAACCATGTTTTATTCCACAAAAATAAAGTTACAAGTAGGTAGAAAATGAAATACAAGGGATTGTCCTTTCCCCCCCAATTTTCAAAACACAAAGAGATTACAGTACCAGGTTTTACTTACATTGGGGCGTGGGGAGTCTCACATGTTGCGGGACGGGGTACTTTGCAGCTTTAGGAGACTGCATCGGACAGAATCTGTCCTCGTGTAACGGACCGTCCTCGACCTGGTAATCACAGGTTAAGTTGCCCAACCCAGAGAAATCCTCTGACATCTGCAGAGAGAGACCGGTCTGCTCATACACAGCCACTGTGGCATTCTTTATACCAGTGAAAAATGGTAAAGGTCTCACACGTCTTCATTAAGAGACCGCTCCAGTGAGGATCGAAGAGCAAAC
>JAPYYJ010004103.1:0-10783 GCA_028533885.1 Nasua narica
CTGGGGGTGAGGACAGAGCTGCTGGTCGGAGGTGGGGTCACGTCCCCGAGACCACGGTCGCAGGTAGAGTAGAGCCTGGCTGGGTGCTCGGGAATGTCCGAATAGCTGGCAATCTCCTTCATTGGGTCAGCGTGAGGCCGGGTTTCCTGAGAGCGCGAACGCACGTGTGTGACCATGCGTGAGCGTGTGAGAGGGTGCACGCGTATAAGTGTGCGTGTGAGTGTGAGCATGTGTGCGTGTGAATGCATGCGCGTGTGTGAGTGTGTGCATGTGTGTGAGCATGTACGTTCATGTGTGAGCAAGTGCGAGTGTGAGTGTGTGTGCACGTGTGAACATGTGAGCACGTGTGTGGGAGCATGTGTGAATATGTGTGCAAATGCACATGTGTACTTGTGAGTGTGTGCACGAGTGTGCATGAGCGTGTGCGTGTAAGCATGTGTGCTTTTGTGAGTGCGTGTGTGTGCATGTGCACGTTCGTGAGTGCCAGGCGGGGCTGTGGGGTGGCTTCATCCTGTTTTCAGCCCCGACACCTGCCTCCTTGATTTCCTATTCAGACCACATCCTCCGGGTCTGGAAATGAGCGTCGCTGCTGCTGGGTCCTGGGAGTTGTGTCCTGGGCGGGAGGCCAGCAGCCAAGATCGGACCCCCTCAGGCTGCACTCTGGCCTCACTCAGTTCCCTCCATGGTCCGCATCTGAGTCTGCATCTGAGTCGGTGTCCGATCCGTGTCCGAGTCCGTGTCGGCGTCCGATCCGTGTCCGAGTCTGTGTCTGAGTCCATGTCGGCCTCTGATCCGTGTCCGAGTCCATGTTGGCGTCCGATCCATGTCCGAGTCCATGTCAGCCTCCGATTCATGTCTGAGTCCATATTGGCGTCTGATCCATGTCCAAGTCCATGTCCGAGTCCGTGTCATCGTCCAATCTGTGTTGGAGTCCGTGTCCGAGTCCATGTCAGCATCTGATCCGTGTGCGAGTCCGTGTCGTCGTCCGATCTGTGTCCGAGTCTGTGTCTGAGTCCGTGTCGTCGTCTGATCCGTGTCCAAGTCCGTGTCCGAGTCCGTGTCAGCATCTGATCCATGTCCAAGTCCGTGTCATCATCTGATCCATGTCTGAGTCCGTGTCTGAGTCCGTGTTGTTGTCCGATCCATGTCCGGGCCCATGTCTGAGTCCGTGTCTGAGTCCATGTCAGCATCTGATCCGTGTGCGAGTCCGTGTCGTCGTCCGATCTGTGTCCGAGTCTGTGTCTGAGTCCGTGTCGTCGTCTGATCCGTGTCCAAGTCCGTGTCCAAGTCCGTGTCATCATCTGATCCATGTCTGAGTCCGTGTCTGAGTCCGTGTTGTTGTCCGATCCATGTCCGGGCCCGTGTCTGAGTCCGTGTCTGAGTCCATGTCGGCCTCTGATCCGTGTCCGAGTCCGTGTTGTCGTCCGATCCATGTCTGGGTCTGTGTCGGCATCTGATCCGTGTCTGAGTCCTTGTGGGCATTGGTGCACAGGGCACGGGGCCGTGGCCCTGAGCGATGGTACCAATAGTTCGCTAGCCCGCAGATGAGGCCCAGAGGGTGGTCCCTCCTTGGCTTCCTCCTTAGGGGAACTTTTGTAGCTCCTGGAATCTTTTCTTCCTATTATCGGGCACGTGGTTTTTCATTTCTGTGAAGGGCTGCTCACGTCTTCCCGTGTCTTGGGTCCTGAGCACTCTTCGTAGACGAGGAAACCTGCCTTTCTTCCAGTGTGTTGACCTGGCCCCCCGTTTCCAGGGGACTGGGCAGAGACCCTGCGGGAAGGTGCCTCGAGGCAGGGAAGTCAGCTCTTCATTCTGAGAGGAGCACAGCCTCTTGCCGGGCACTGTGCCCGGCCAGCTAGCTGTCCCTCCGGCACTGTGTGTTCCAGGCTCATGGGGACCTCCAGGCCTGATGGTGGGATGGGGGCAAGGATTGGCCCCTGTGTATGCTCAGTGGGTGGACAGATGGGGGGTGACCGGTGGTCTCCGGAGGCTGACAGTGGTCCTAAGCTTGGTGCGTGTGCAGCTGTGTTTCTATGCCCTCCCGCACTGACCCCAGAAGTAGCTACTTTGGGTTTGCCCGGGGGAGACTGTGGCCATTACATCAGCAAGGGAAGGGGCAGTGAGTCTTGGCTGGACATCAGCAGAGCAGGCGTGAAGGGACTGAGCTGGGTGTCTCTGGGGGTGTCAAAGGGACTCTTGCAGGGAGCAGCTGGCTGGTCACCTGGGGCTTCTGGCCCAGAACTAGCCCCTGCTCCCTTCCCTCTGGCCCCTTGGCCACATTCTCGGGGGGCTGCCTCCCACCCCCTTAGGTCAGTACATACCTCTCCCAAAGCGTGCTCAGGTGGCATGGTATTTGTAAAAAGGAACTTTACTACGAAATTCAAAAGGAAGGCAACAGGTTTGCCCAGATAGGAGCGAGAGGTGAGGTGAGGCCAGGGTGGACAGGGTTGGGGGCTGCCGGTGGAGGTGGGACCTACGGGAAGCTCCTTCTGCTGGGAGACCCCTCCTCCCACCCCAGAAGTCCTGCGCACTGCCCTGAGCAGGCCCTCGGCTTCTCCCAGCAGCTCTTCTCGGCCCTGGCATTCTGCAGGGGGCCGGGGCTGCCACTGGCTGGCGGGAAGGCCAGTCAGGGGCTGGGCTGGGGCTGGGCCGGGGGGGGACACTGGGACCCAGTGTCAGGGCAGTGGGACTGAGTCTGGGTGCCGAGGTCTTGCTCCGGACTTGGACTCTGAGTCCTGGGTTTGGCTCTGGACTCTGAGTGATGGCCGAGGCGTGGGCTTCACCCTCCTTGTCCTTTGGGGGCTGCTCTGTGAGAACAGGGCAGCCCTGACCTCAGGACCAGCGAGGAGCCCAGGGCTCAGCACCCGTGCCCAGCTCAGGTCATCTGTGGGAGGGGTCGGGCTGTGATGTCCCTTGGGGCCCAGCTGGATGCTTCTGGATGTGTGTGTCTGGCCCTGGCCGCTCTGGGCGGGTGTGTGCTCTCGGCCTCCCGCTGCGGGCGAGCAGACAGTCTCCGGCAGCGGGAGGGGAAGACGTGGCCTCGCACTCTGTGGCCGGGCCTACTCCGCCGGCCGCACGATGTTGGCGTAGTCTCGGGTGGCCTGCGGCTTCTCGGGCAGGATGGCGGCCAGGACCCACCTCACCTGGGAGGAGGGCGCGCGTGAGACCGGCTCTGCCGGGAGCGCTCCCCCCCTCCGGGCCCCGCGCCCGGCCCGGGGACCCCAGGCTCCCACCTTGAACAGAGTGGCTGTGGCGCTGTAGCTGACGCTGAGCAGGAAGAGGGCGACGAAGGCCAGCAGGCTGGCCCACAGCTCGTCCAGCTCCTCGCGCTCCGCGGCCTCGGCACACAGCTCCTGGAGTTCCAGCTCTGCAGGCAGGGGCCAGTCAGCCCTCCCCGGTCCAGCCTTGGCGCGGGCTGCTGGGGGACGGCAGGCCTGGCCCCCACTCCGAGGAGGGGCAACAGCGATGACGCCCTGGCCGCAGCAGCCCCACTGGCGGCCGGAGGGGCAGCCCGCCTTGTCCAGCCCCCTTGGAGCTGCCCCCGGAGGCCCAGGGGTCTGAGGTCCTGTGGATTTGCGGGTGTGAGGTGACCTGCCCTGTCTCGGTCTGCATCCCGAGCCCCGGCCCAGGCCGCCGCAGCTCTGCTGTCCCTGCACGGCCTGCGGGCCCCGGCCTGGCCTCCCAGCCCTGGCCCACTCAGCTGTCCTCCTGCCAGCTGTCCCCAGTGGGGACCTTGGCAGCCGAGCTCACGGAACCTGGGGAGGCCCCGGGAATCCAGGATGTGGGTGCTCTGAGGGGCTGGCCGGGCCGTGTGCCCCTCGCTGAGGCCCGAGGTGCCCAGAGCTGCCCCGTCCCGGGCCCACTGTTGTCCCCCTGCACAGGGGGCTTCCAGCCGCAGAGTGAAGGCGTGGCCTGTGCATGGTCCTGGGGCCCCCACATGGGGTGAAGGAGCCCTGTGCTTCAGAAGCTGGGCCTGGTGTGTGCTGCATTTCAGATGGCCATGGTGTGCATGTGCGTGTGTGTGTGTGTGTGTGTGTGTGTGTGTGTGTGTGAACGTGGTGGGAACGTGGGGTCTGGGGCTGTGTAAGACCTGCACACAGGGGCTGGACGGCACCCCGGCTCTGATTTCCACGGCCTCCTTCCCTGGGATGGGGCCCCCAGCCTGTTCTGGGGTGTGGGTCGGTGCGGGGGGGACAAAGTCTGCACTCTGCTTGTGTGTATTTGTTCGTCCACAGGTGATGGAGGTCGGGGGAGCCGGGGCCATGGAGGAGGCTCCGGGCGGAGGAGGGAGGCCTCTCCGTGTCCGTCTTGGGTCCGCTGGCGCACGAGTGCCAGGGACGAAGGGCGAGGAGCGAGCCATGGGGGGGCCACGTGCGGTGCGTGGGGGCTCGTTGTGGGTGGCGGTGGTGGAGCGGCCCTGGGCCTCGGCGTGGCTGGAGGGTGGCCGAGGAGCCTGGGACTCCTGTGAGGCTGGGGGCCTCCCCGGCTCCGTCCGGGCAGAGTGGGGCTGGGCAGCAACCCGGGGCACCGGGTGCTGAGCCCAGCCTGGCTGACCGCCCAGGGTGGGGTGTGGGAGGAGGCTCGGCTCGGGTCCGCCTGCCGGGTCCGTGTGTATGAGGGAGGTGACAGTGCGGGGCAGACGGACGGTGGGGGGGCTGCCTGGGGTTTCCGCCTGCGGGGACTGGGGTGGGGGTCTGACGGGGCCCGTGTCTGCGCTCAGAGGGCCTGTGTGTGCAGCTGCCCTTGCTGACGACGGGGCTTGTGTGTCCAGCGGGCAGGCGAGAGACTGGGGAGGGGAGGGTGGCGGCGGAGGCCTCTGAGCCCTTCGGGGGAGCGGCAGGGGCCGCGGGCTCGCTGGGGTGTGCCTTCCCTGGGGACCTCCGGCGCTAGTGTGGTGGCAGGGAGGGCCCTGTGACTTGGATGGTGACGGTGAGCCGAGCCAGGCGGCAGCTGGGGGGCGCCCCCTCCCCTCCCCTGTCCCGGGGGCCCCTTCCTCTGTGCTGAGACCCCCCTGCTTGCAACCCTGCCTGCCCCCAAGAATGGGTGCGCTCAGGGCTCTGAGCGGGCACGGTGTTTATTGACAGTGAGGGAGGGACGGAGGGTCTGGCCGGCCCCCTCCCCTGCCCCAGCAGGAGGCTGCCCCGGGGAGGGGGGAGGAGGCTGGTGGGGGAGAGCGCATCATTTACCGGGGGTTTTGGAGACCGTTCTCTTGAGGATTCGGGAGTTGGGCAGGGCCTCGTGCACCACTTGGCAGGTGAACTTGTTCTGTTCCTCCCAGTCCGCCCGGCTCACCTCCAGGCGGCTGAAGACGAAGAAGGCGGTCGTGGGGCCGCTGACCTTGTGGGGCCACGTGGTGGCGTGCGGGTCTGTCTGAAGGAGCTTGTCGTTGCGAAGCCATTGCACCGAAATGTCCTTGGGGAAGAAGTTCTGGACCAGGCACGTGAGGGTGACCCTGTCCTTGGTCTGCCCTTCCTCGTCCGGGGGCAGGAACACGTAGGCCTCCGGGGGCACTCGCTGGCCTGCGGGCAGGTGTGGGGTCAGCCAGGCTCGCGGCGGGAGGCCCCCCCATCCCTGGGCCTGGGGCTCACCGTCAGCCTTGGCGATGGAGCGCACGATGCTCTTGGGCAGGTCTGGGTGGGTCACCGTGCAGTAGTAGGTCTCGCCCTCGATCCAGTCCTCAGTGCCCACTGGCAGGGTGGACGTGACGCTGATCGTCCCATTGAACTGCCTCTGCTGCTGCTGCTGGTCCGGGTGCACGGGCTCCCCGCTCTGCCGGGACCAGGTCAGGCTCATGCCCACCGTGGTGGCCAGGTCCACCACCAGGCAGGTGATCTTGGGCGACTTGTGGACGTACAGGTCGAGGGGGCTGGGCGGGGTCAGGTAGCTGCTCGCGCCGCGGGGGTCTGACTCTGCTGGGAGAGAGCGGCTGCGTGAGGGCGCCCCCGGCCCTCCTCTCTGGGCCCCACGTGTCTGGGTGGCGGGGTGGGGGGCCCATACCCGTGCACTTGAGAGCGTGATCCTCAAAGGTGAAGCCTTGGTAGCTGACCCGGCAGGTGTAGGTTTTCTGGGACACCCACTCGCCCTGGGTGATGTTGAGCTCACTGTGGGTGGAGGTCACGTTGCCCTCCCGCGTGCCGGGCGCCGTGTAGGGGGACGTGTGTGTGACCCTCTGGCCGTCCACCAGCCACATGACTTCCATGTCACCCGGGACGTAGCCGGAGATAAGACACAGGAGCTGGATGGTGGTGTGGGTGTCGCCCAGCGGGTTGCAGGAGGAGTGGAAGAGCTTCACGGTGGGCGGAGTGAAGTTCAAGGCGCAAACTAGGCGTGGAGAGGGCAGCGTGGCATTGGCCTCCCCGAGCCCGTGGAACTCGCCTGCCGGCCTAGGCCCCACGCGCGCTCGGCATTACCAGGCATGGTGGCACGGGTGCCCGCCCAGCGCCCCCGCCTGGCCTGTCCCTCTTGTCCCCCAGGGTCTGTGGGCAGCCCGCCCCCGGCTTACCTTGGAAGGTCTTGTTGATGGCAGGGGCCCCTGCGTGAGCCACGCTGCAGGTGAACTTCTGTCTGGCCCACTCACCCCAGGCGGTCACCTGGCTGACAGCGTTGTGGAGGCCGGAGGTCTGGTCGAAGGTGGCGGGGATGGTGGCGACGCTCTTGTTTAGGGACCCCGTGTCCCAGGCCACGGTCACCGGCATCGGGAGGTAGCCGGTGACCAGACAGCCCAGACTCACCGAGGAGGCGCTGGCCGTGTCTTTACAGCAGATGGCCAAGGGGAACACGGACAGGCCCCGGCTGGAGGCTGTGGGGGTGGGGCCTGTGTCAGCGCCCGCCAGGGCACCCCAACACGTGCCAGGCCCATTGTGGACCCGGGGCATCACGCTCTCAGCCCCCTGGGGGAGGGGTCTGAGAAGGAGACGCCTGGGGCAGAGATGGGGGGCTCTCGCATACCTCCTCCAGCCTTGGGGGACAAGTGCTCATTTTGGTTCTTATTTCCTGATTCTGCTGGAGCACCCTCTGAGGACCTGCAGCTCTGCTCAGAAGCAGTGGCGGCCGTCAACCCCAAGGGGCAGGAATGGGGGTCCTTGGGAGGACGGGGCCTGAACCCTCCCCTCCCGAACCAGGGGCCCCATTCATAACGAGGAGACCCCAGAGCAGTCCTCCCCCCAGACAGTGCCCTGGGTTTGCATGCCTGTTCGACCTTGGCCTTGGTGCCCGGAGCCCAGACCTTACTGGCCATGCCTCACAGCTCCCTTGCCAGCCCGTCCGGGGAGGCCAGGCCCACAGCCTCGAGTGAGCTAATGCCACCCACACGAGCTCAGCCCAGTTCAGCCCAGTAGAGCCCAGCTCAGCCCAGTAGAGCCCAGTTCAGCCCAGTAGAGCCCAGCTCAGCCCAGTAGAGCCCAGTCCAGCTCAGCTCAGCCCAGTATAGCCCAGCCCAGCCCAGTACAGCCCAGCTCAGCCCAGTAGAGCCCAGCTCAGCCCAGTATAGCCCAAATCAGCCCAGTAGAGCCCAGCTCAGCCCAGTATAGCCCAAATCAGCCCAGTAGAGCCCAGCTCAGCCCAGTATAGCCCAGTCCAACTCAGCTCAGCCCAGTATAGCCCAGCCCAGCCCAGTCCAGCCCAGCTCAGCCCAGTAGAGCCCAGTCCAGCTCAGCTCAGCCCAGTATAGCCCAGCCCAGCCCAGTACAGCCCAGCTCAGCCCAGTAGAGCCCAGTTCAGCTCAGCTCAGCCCAGTACAGCCCAGCTCAGCCCAGTAGAGCCCAGTTCAGCCCAGTAGAGCCCAGATCAGCCCAGTAGAGCCCAGTTCAGCCCAGTAGAGCCCAAATCAGCCCAGTAGAGCCCAGCTCAGCCTAGTATAGCCCAGCTCAGCCCAGTAGAGCCCAGTAGAGCCCAGCCCAGCCCAGTATAGCCCAGTATAGCCCAGTAGAGCCCAGCCCAGTACAGTATAGCCCAGCTCAGCCCAGTAGAGCCCAGCTCAGCCCAGTTCAGCCCAGTATAGCCCAGCTCAACCCAGTATAGCCCAGCCCAGCTCAGCTCAGCCCAGTATAGCCCAGCCCAGCTCAGCTCAGCCCAGTATAGCCCAGCTCAGCCCAGTATAGCCCAGCCCAGTATAGCCCAGCTCAGCCCAGTATAGCCCAGCTCAGCCCAGTATAGCCCAGCTCAGCCCAGCTCTGCCCAGCCCAGCCCAGTATAGCCCAGCCCAGCCTAGTATAGCCCAGCCCAGCCTAGTATAGCCCATCTCAGCCCATCTCAGCCCTGTAGAGCCAAGCCCAGTCCAGCCCAGCCCAGTATAGCCCAGCTCAGCCCAGTATAGCCCAGCTTAGCCCAGTATAGCTCAGCTTAGCCCAGTATAGCCCAGCTCTGCCCAGCCCAGCCCAGTATAGCCCTGCTCAGCCCAGTATAGCCCAGCCCAGCCCAGTATAGCCCAGCTCAGCCCAGCTCAACCCAGTATAGCCCAGCTCAGCCCAGCTCAGGCCAGTATAGCCCAATATAGCCCAGCTCAGCCCATCTCAGCCTAGTATAGCCCAGCTCAGCCCAGCCCAGCCCAGCTCAGTATAGCCCACCTCAGCCCAGTATAGCCCAGTTCAACCCAGCTCAGCTCAGTCCAGTATAGCCCAGCTCAGCCCAGCTCAGCCGAGTATAGCTCAGCTCAGCCCAGTATAGCCCAGCTCAGCCCAGTATAGCCCAGCTCAGCTCAGTATAGCCCAGCTCAGCCCAGTATAGCCCAGCTCAGCCCAGCTCAGCCGAGTATAGCTCAGCTCAGCCCAGCTCAGCCGAGTATAGCCCAGCTCAGCCCAGTATAGCCCAGCTCAGCCCAGCTCAACCGAGTATAGCCCAGCTCAGCCCAGTATAGCCCAGCTCAGCCCAGCTCAACCGAGTATAGCTCAGGTCAGCCCAGCTCAGCCCAGTATAGCCCAGTTCAGCCCAGCTCAGCCCAGCTCAGCCCAGTATAGCCCAGTTCAGCTCAGTTCAGCCCAGCTCAGCTCAGCTCAGCTCAGCCCAGCTCAGCCCAGTATAGCCCAGTTCAGCCCAGTATAGCCCAGTTCAGCCCAGCTCAGCCCAGTATAGCCCTGCCCAGCCCAGCCGAGCCCAGTGCAGCCCAGTGCAGCCCCGCTCAGCCCAGTATAGCCCAGCCCAGCCCAGCCCAGCCCAGTGCAGCCCAGTGCAGCCCAGTGCAGCCCCACTCAGCCCAGTATAGCCCAGCCCAGCCCCGTATAGCCCAGCCCCGCTCAACCCAGTATAGCCCAGCCCAGCCCAGTGCATCCCAGCTGAGGCAGTTCTGCCCTCATCAGACCGGCTCAGCTCTCTTAGGCCCGGTAGCCCCTTTGTTTCCCAGCCACTTCTCTCTGGTCCCTGGTCGGGGGCCCAGGTGCTTCTGACTCAGCTCAGCTGCGTTCCTTGTGCTACAGTTCAGCTTCGCCATGTCCCGCCTGTGAGCCAAGGTGAGCCAACCCAGGGCCGTCCTCCCTGGCTGCCTCAGATTTTCTCCGTTAGACCTGACTGCCCAAGCCCTGACCATCCCAGGAAGCCCAGCCCAGGACTGCCCCACCGAGGCGAGCACTTCGCCTGACCCAGGGCTCCTGGGCTCTGTCCACCTGGCTCAGCTCAGATCACGTGGCTCAGCAGAGCCCAGCGCAGCCACGAGGGCCCAGGCTGACGAAGCGTGTCCTGGGCAGGGCCAGCGTGGCCCACCCTGGCCTGTCCACCCAGCTCTCCCCAGCTTCCCCAGCCCACTTGGTCCTGTAAATCAGCCCAGCCTGGCCCATCTCAGTCCACGCAGGGCTACACAGCTTCATGGAGGGGAGAGAGACAAGCCTGGCCCTGCAGGGCCTCGGGTAGGGCCACTCCTTCCACATATCTCCTTCCGCTCGAGCTGCATGGTGCCCAGCCCAGCCAGCCTGCTCCTCCTTCCTCAGGCTGCCTCGGGTTACCCAATTCACACACCTGAGGATGTGGGCCGGCCAGCCTGCCCCCTAGTCCAGCACAGGGATGGCTCCCTGCTGCTTTCGCCTGCCCTTCGCTGGCAGCCTCTGCCCTGCTGGGTGGCAGACAGATCCAAGCTCACGGCCCTGTCCATGCCCTCTGCGTGGTCCTTGACCCTCTCAGCCTTGGGCTTTGTCCGAACCCTGTCGTGCCTGAGGTTCTTGGCCCCTTGTCTTCTGTGGGTCAGCTTTGGTCAGTCTCTTGCTCCCATGTGTCCCTGTGCAGGGGACAGACATCTGGGAGATGAACAATGACCAGGAGGCGCTGTCCCTGCTGGGTGGGCAGTGGCCTGGGCAGCCTGTTCTTGCTGCAGCTGGGGCCAGCCCCAATGGGGCAGCTGAGGGGCCCGTTCCTTCATCAGGGGTTCCGTCCTAGCTGTTGGCAGCTCCCTGGATAGGCTCCTGGACCAACGAGGTGAACCATTAGTAATCGTGGCTATTGTTCTGTGTTCATATAATAGGCCCGGTGGGGAGGGGAGCTCTGCCTCAGTGCCCTGGCTAAAAATGGGGTGGGAACCCCCCAGTGGCCTCAGCAGCCCTGGAAATTCCCCTTTCTTTATATGTTCTTGGGAAGTGTGTCAGCAAAGTTGGAGTTGCAGGTGAGGCCCCCGTGCCGTGGACGCAGCGGGCTCCCTTGCGTGGCCGCTCGTGTGCTCGCTCCCTCGATGCCACGGCTGACTCGCGGTGCTGCAGCCCACCGTGGTGGTCACCGGGATGTCCCGGGAAGGGAGGGGGCATCGGGCACCATCCCCGCTGGCCCCGAGGCTCAGCCCAGCTCAGCCCTGCGAGGAAAGGGTCGT
>JAPYYJ010004104.1:0-10778 GCA_028533885.1 Nasua narica
ACAAAGATACAATATACAATACAATATCATTGTTTTAAAGTAAGAACTTACAATGCTCTACTATACACTTGATCTTAGCCAAAAGGCTGAGACAGGATACAATGCTCTACTCTCAGTAGACCAGGAGAACCAGTAATGTATGTTAGTTTTAAGAGCACAAATGTGATTGTTAATAGTAATACTCAATGTTAATGTTAATGTGTTAAATACTGGTATCATGTAATGAATAGTGTTAAATAATAGTAGCATAAATATCATAAGGATTAATTGAATCTAAAATAATGAAAAAAGATTTCAGTTTGAAGAATATCTCAAGGTTTAGAAAGTTAAACAGCATACTTCCTTTTAACAGTTAACTTAGATTTACATAAAAATTTGGAAAAGAATATGATATAAACCTCTCAACTAGCACTCTCTTAAGCACCGGAAAAATCATTATCTTTCCCAGTTCTTTCAATTTCTGTCAGAAGAAGCATAGAGAGAACTATATATTTTGGTAATTAATTTCCTTAAGATAATGTTAGAAACATCAGGTTCTTTAAAATATAAATGAATTTCAAGGTGAGCATGCTAGAGGATAATATTAATGGCATATGATTTATTGTGACAAGAGATCTGATCTGAAAAACCGTTATTAGGAGTATTTAAAAAAATCCATTTGCAAATCCCTCAAAAATATGAAAGAGTGCTAAGGCTGAACGTGTCTCAAAGTTGATATCTGAAAATCTGCCCTTTTAAGTATGAAATTGCTTGTGCACAATATGTAGCATGTCTTCCTCATAAAAATTTATTAGAAAATTTTCGTATTCTGAATATGTTGCATTATAGCTTAGGGAATTATCTAAATGCTTGTAATTCTGAGTGAAGACAATCTGCAAAAGTACAGAGCAGAATGCCTAACTGACCTGGTAATATATGCAATTCTGGAGCTGTTAGCAGAAAACAGAAAATACACTGAGCATCTACTATATACCCAGCATTCTTAGAACTCACAACAGAAACATGTGAGCTGTGTCAATCTAAAAGGTGTTTTCTATATTATCACTGTTCCAAATGAAATATTCCCTTTAAACTATGCAAGATTTATTCATCCTCAAATTTACAAATAAGCTTTACAAGGATGTAGTTTTACACCTTTTAAATACTTTGGGATGTGTACGAACACACTTCTGTACATAGAATTTAACCACACATTGGGCAGTGAGGAATGTCATAAATGAGTACTGCAATCAATTATAAAAAATTAAGCAGATATATGTGAATAATAGAAGTCTTATTAAGAAGAATTAAAATTATTCTAGAAAACAGATTGCATTAACCTCGGGACACTTAAGAGAGGATCATAAATATTGGCATTCTTATATATAGTATGTCGACTGATTATCACATAACTTTCTCTGTACTTTTAATTCTCCTTTCTTTCCTCCACCACCATCTCTTCTGTTTCTCCCTTTCTCTCTCTCTCTCTCTCTCTCCCCTCTCTCTCTCTCTATCTCTGCTAAGTTTGGAACAAAAATGCCTTAAACATTATCAAACTTTTTCCCCATGTATTTCTTAAAGCCTTTAATGGGCTTTTAAATTATGAAATTCCTGGACGAAGGACACTGCATCCCACATTCTCAAACAGCAATTATTTTTTTTGCTTGAAATCTATGTTAACATATGAATATCAATACATGAATGCTTCATAGGATGGCATTTGAGTACGCACAGCCTAGATTTTATAATATGGTTTTATGTGCATTAAACCTGTACTCAAAAATGAATATATCTGTTCATTTCCAGGACATTCAAGGTATATTAACATGTGTTGAAATCTACTATAAGGTGAATTTGATTTCATTATCAATTTATTTTCATATATTTCATGAAATAAAACTAATCCTGTAAAATGAAAATGTCTGTTCTACATACAAAGAAAACTTACAGGTATACAATTTTAATGAGATCTCCACTAAATTTTATAATACACGTGGCACTAAATTCACACACACAAAAAATACACAGTAAAAATTCAGTCTCCGCCCCAACCATTTAGTTCTCTTTTCCAGGAGGAAACAGAGTTGAGAGATTTTTACGAATTCTTCTAAAGGTATGATGTGTACATGTATGTACATACTCATATATACACTTCTACCATTTTATTTAAACCAGAATTGTATCTGGCCCAACTATGAGAGAAAAGGCAAAACATAATATCATGAATTATGATTCCAGGGTTGTCAAACTAGCCAAACACAGGGACTACAGAGCCTTAGGCTTTGAACATTAATATATAAATCAAATATCTGCATAGGAAGGTAGATTGTGATTTTTAACTTTGTGAAATGAACATAGTAGAAGTGGGTATAATTGAAGCAAAGATTATTTCACTTCTTCTGTCCCATTTTTCTAGGGGATGGAGGGGAGATAGATGATTTCTGTCTAGAAATTGGAAAGATACAAAACCAAACCTTCCCCCATGTCCCTGAATATCCAAAAAAGTCAACATCTACAATTTGAAGGGAAAAATGTGTAATACTATAGTACCAAAACAAATTCTGATTGTCAAGGCTCTGCTCCTGGAAGAATAAATCTTTAAAATTAGTTTATGTTAGCATTGACAATTCTGCGGTTTATTTTCCATTTGGTTGAGGCCAATACTGGATGGACAGTGCAAAGATGCCAGGTTTTACCTGAGACCTTTGTAATACCCAGTAACTCGGCATTATCAAATCACAGTCCCATGTTTTCCTTTGGGATTTAGGATGTTTACCCCTCATAGCCTTAGCTATGTAAAGACTTCCCATGTATCTTATTATCTTCACCTTATGCACTCAAAATTCTTCAACACATGAGAATGCACTGGAAATGACCATTGCATTCCTCACTGTAGTCTCATTAAAACCAAAGAGGAAAAATTAAATTCATTTACACTTTTGTCCCAATACTTACACACACTCCCAATGCTATTTAGCCATTATATGTAACATGTTTTATACCATATAGTGATCCTTTTCATGACATAAGTCATTAACAGTAACCACGATTATAAGTTTATCGTTTGTTACCTTACCTACTGTTGAATTTTTCTGGGTGTTTTTCTCTCATGATGTGGAATCTGTGTGCAATGGAAGCATCCTAAGGAGAGAACAGAAAAGAAAAATGAGGCAGTCTATGATCCTACTACCTTGTGGAAATAAAGATTAAAAGACAAAAATTAATTAGTATGTTTAAATGAACTCTTTCTTGACAGTATCACTGCCCACAAGATATTCTGAAATTAGGCAAAAATGAATTATCTACACAAATTCAGTGCAAGTGTGATTTATATCATTTCACTGCTGGTGACTTTTCATATTGACTTCTAGGAACTGATTTCTATTTAATTTATATATCTCCTTTACTACCTGGTTTTGGCCCCAAGATCAAAGTATGTTTAAGAGAGTGTCTATGAACATAAATGTTAAAAAGTAGTTGAAAATATTGTTACACATAGCTGGAAAGATGGCCTACGTAGAGAAGTAATCAGGTGGAGGAGTTTCTAGTCCTTTGAGATTAATTATGAGTAAAAAGATAGTGTGAGGGTGCATATATAATAAAGTTAAGTATAATAAAGAACTTCAAAGTTTGCTAAGAGTGTCTCTTGAATGTGTAATTATTAATTGGTCACTCCACAAGCAACTTTTTGACCTATCTTATCTTGCTTAATGGAGAAAAGGAAGCAACAAAGAGAAAAAAAAATTATTTCTGGAGAATAGGTGACGAGTGTAACTAGGCTCTGAGACTCCAAATGCACTAGTTCTGAACCCTAATGGATTTCTTTCTTCTAAGAAATCCACTCAGAGTTTCTGAGACAGAATCACACTGAGCATGTGAGATTAGTGGAATACTGTAATTCAAGCTTTTCAAACACGGACTGTCCTTGCTGACTTTAAAACAGTTGCCCTTGTTATAGTCCAAGCAATAAGATATTTTCTCATTCTTCATCTACACATGATTAATCACGTCAATGACAAACTAATATATTTACCAGTCATCTCAATAGAAACAAGGCTATTGTTGCAATTAACTGTTAATTTTGTTTCATAGTGCAGATAAAAAAAAAAAGACAAAACAAACACAAAGGAAATAAAGAAGTTGTGTATTTGAGAGAATCCTGAAAACACTAATCAAGGATTAAAAGTCTAATGAATGAAATGAAAAGGCTAATGTGCTTACTCATGCATAACAAAGCATGAGGCACAACAAGAGAGGGACCAATGCCCACTGCAGATGGCAGACTAAGTTGCTTTTCTCCACAAGAGAAAGCTGTACTAGCATTGTATTTTTTTCTATACATTTTGTCTTCTAAAAATCATGAATTGAATTAATCCATAAGAGAAAAGAACACAAAGATACAGACAGGTGTACACAGAAATACTTATTAAAAAGCTACCAAAAGTCCCTGTATGGTTCGTGTTCTAAGATATATTTGTTACATTTACATGGTCAACTTCCTGGTTTGCTAAGAAGTTGGAATGTTAAGATGGTTCGCTTTTATTGGTTCAATAGCTCTCAAATTCAGTCACAGTTTCTTCCTTTTTTTTTAAATTCCCATTAATAAGTCACAAATGTATTGTATCTTAGAATGTTGTTTTATTGTGGTATGAAATTATAGATAAAATGTGAGTGGGCTATGTATGATATATTATGTGCCTTGATCATTAATTTTTTAAAACCATTTATTTTGACTTTATCCCTAATCTGCTTCAAAATCAATTTGTAATACCTTATAATTAAATGCATACATCCAACAGACCAGTTGAACAAAAAGCAAAGGAATATGATTTAAGTTCTAAGAATGAATGATCGATATTGGTTATCCATAGGGAGACTATCATTGAATTTACTTCTGCTTGAATTATTTGTTCCTGCTAACGTAGAGAACTGAGACTTTTAAAAATAGATTGTGTAGTATAATTTGCTTCACAAGCATATATTTTTCAATAACAAATCTCTTCCTTTTCAAAGCAACATAAAAACAGAGAGAGGGAAAGAAGAAAGGAGAGAAAAGGGAAAGGAGAAGAAAATAGAATATCTGAAGGAGATCATTTAATTAGATTGGACTATAACTGAGTAAACTCCTAGAAATATAGAACACCAAATAGAACATGTAGCCAAGGATAAACTGAATGTTAGCTCTATCTCCAAGATGGCTGGGCAGTGGATCATGCAGTAAAAGAGGGGATAAATAACAACTAGTGAGGAACACTAGCATGCCTTTTCCATGTGTTGAATGGGTTTCATCACAAAGAGAGAGTTGGCATTGCTGACTACAGGATTGATAACACACAATGACAGCAGGTGTTCATTTGGATGAGAATTCGGACCAAATTCCCATGGGACCCTGTCCCTTTGGCATAACCCCAAGAGGCTCAAAAGAGAACTGCCAAATACTGTAAACTTATCCAGCAGCCATATTTCAGAGACACTTAGAACTCTCTAACAGGAGATCAAATAAGAAAAAGATAAAATAGTGTCAGGTTTTTACATAAATTTTGCCCTTTCTGTCTCTATATGCCACATTCTTAAGGAACAAAAGCTAAGCAACATTACTTCCATAGCCTAGAATGGACAAACTTTAAATTTATACAGGGTTTTACTTCCAAGACCTGTAATTTTGAGCCAATTACTTATTTACTCAGTCACAGCTTCCTTATCTTTAAAAAAAGTAACTGATACTCCATTATAGTATTTTGGTGAGATTTTTTTGAGATTACTTGGTTTAGCTGAGGTGTTCATATATTTTATATCCACATCAGAATTTTACTGAAAGTAAAAGAAGATTTAAAACATAGTTAAACTGCATAATTTTGAATATGTACTTAATGACTCTCGAATTGGTTTTATTTCCTGAAATTATAAAATACTTTTATTTTAAATTAATTTAAGACTTAAAATAAGATTTAAAATATAAAAATAAATATATTCATCTTTATTAAAGCAAAACAAATTTAAATATCATGTTAATTTTCTAAGCAGCAGAAAGTAGTAATTTATATATACATATATATGCATACACACATACTATATACAAATATTCATATATCAAAGAATCCAGCTTCTTAGTTGTTACTGTCATTTTTCTGATGAGTGACTTCTTCTCCTATAAGGGCTTATTATTTTATTTTTTAAAAAATAAAATCACTTTAAATCTTCAGTTACATTTTAAGTTATTAATCTAAAATTTTTGACTATTTCTGTGGATCATAACATTTTAAATTGAAAAAATACTCTATAAGTGCTGAAATACCTGAACCTATAACAAACTCTACTAAATATTTCCAATAGATTTTTTTGAGGTATTATTTACATACCACAAAATTCATCAATTTTAAGTATATCATTCAATGAGTTTGAACAAAGGTATATATAGCAAACACTTTCACAAATGTGATACAGAGAATTTCCACCACCCCGAGAAGTTCCCTAATGCCCTCTGCATTTATATACTTTTATACATATCCCCACCACCACCCTCAAAAGACACTGATCTGCTTTCTGTCACCGTAAATTTCCTTTTCTAAAAATTTCTATAAATGGAATTTAAAAATACTCTTTTATGTCTCGCTTTCTTCACTTATTGGTAAACTTTTTTTTTTTATTCTGGTATGTTAGTCACCTAAAACCATAAAATACACTAGTTTTTGATGCAGTGTTCCAAGATTCATTGTTTATGTACAGCACCCAAGATTCGGACATTTGTTCGAGGATAAGTGGTTTGTCACCTTTTATTATTAAATAGTATTTAATTGAATGGATATACCACAGTTTATTTACTAATTGTTGCCCTTTGACCTTTTATAAACAAAGCTGCTATGAAATTTTGAGCGTAATTCTCACAGACATGTGATTATATCTTTTGAGTGAATACCTAGGATTGAAGCTGCCCAGCTGTGTGATGAAATTTATACTTCACTTTATAAAAAACTCTAACATTACTTTTCAGAGTAATTATACCATTTTGCGTTTCTCCCAGTAATTTTTGAGAGTTCCAGCTACTCCCTATCTTTACCAATATCCCAAATCTACAACAACCCTTGGCAATTAAAAAAAAAAAAATTATCATTCTAGTAAATACACAATGGTATTCTTGCTTAGTCTTAACCAATTAAGCCAGCACCATTTGCTTCGCTAGAGGGGGTCTGTCAATTCTGATAAAAATATAAGATGTGAAAGCTCTGGTATAGACTTAATGGATGTTTCCAGCTCCACCACAGCCATTCATCCTTGAAGCTCTTATACATTCTCAGTAATGAGCACCCTCTGGAATCCCACTTGTGGTTTCTACCTCACAATCACCCCACATATAGCGGGTTTTAAAGGAATCCTCTTTTGGGGCGCCTGGGTAGCTCAGTGGGTTAAAGCCTCTGCCTTTGGCTCAGGTTGGCTCAGGTCATTGTCTCAGAGTCCTGGGATCGAGCCCCACATCGCTCAGCAGGGAGCCTGCTTCCCCCTCTCTCTCTGCCCACCTCTCTGCCTACTTGTGATCTCTCTCTCTCTGTCAAATAAATAAATAAAATCTTTAAAAAAAAAGAGTCCTCTTCTTCTATTAAGTTTCTCTGAAAAAGATATTCAGAGACTATATGCTTAGAGTCTCCCTTGAAGAATTTTAAGCTGTCAAAATAATGATCTTTTTCTTTGGTTAAACCATACTTTAAATAAAAGAAATGTTAAAAATTCAGCATATCATAATTGTTTAAATAAATTTTCATTATTATTGACTGAAGTTGATTATCTTTTCATACGTTTTTGTCTTTATTTTTGTGTGGAGTACCTGTTCAGGTCCTTTATCCATTTTGCCTATGCACATTAAAATTATTTAGATTAAGAACTATAATGACAGTAATAAGTAATAGTTAAATATTTACTACTCTTAAGCACTATTTTAGGAGCTTTACATGTAGTATTTAATTTAATCTCCACAAAAATTTTATGAGCTACCTATTGTTATTTACATTTTATGAAGGAGAAAACAGGATTATGGAGTTTAGAACCCTTCCAGACCATACAGGAAAAAGTTGTGGAATTCACAGGTGACTAAAGGAATTGCCGTCAGGTCTTTTATATTTTTGCTAGCATTGAGAAAGCCATGCAATTGCAAATATTTACCAATTTTTTTTTTTACTTTTTGTTTACCTTGTAGAGTTTTAAATTTTTATATTTCAGACATATCAATCTTTTTTTAAATTATGAGACATTTTTAGAAAGATCTTACTTTTCATAATTAAGCAGGATACATTCTGTTTATGCCCTTAAACTTCATATTTTACACTGTATTATTAGAATCATTTCAGATTTATATATATTACATATACTAATTGAATTCAATAATCTACTTTTACCTCTTTGTTTGAATACACAGTTAATTCTATAATAAATTCCCACCTCTATCTCTCTATGTTACTTCTGAACTATACCAAACTATTTTAAAAATATTCTAGTTATGTAATACATTTTCATATTTGGTTGGGCTAGAATCACCCAAAGTGATTCTAATCACTGAAACCTGGTAAAGTTTTTGCAGATGGGATTAAGTTGAAGATTAATATTGTTTGGGACCAATGATTCTTTTCTGCCTTGCACTTACTTTCTTCTGGAAAAGGGACGTCTAACTAGTTATTTTGGAAGCAGATAACTTGTTTTCTAGCTTCACAGGCCCACAATAGAGTATGCCCAGTATGAATCATGCTGAGTCTCACCTATAACCAATTTCAATGATTTCTATGATAAGATTTGAGACTTGGAGCTGATGATATTGAGAAGGGCCTTTTGACTTGAGTTGATGAAATAATGGACTGAGACACGTGGAGATACTGAAATGAGGGGAAAATATTTTGCATGTGGGACAGAATAAATCTATGCTGGACAGCGGGCAGATAGTGGGATGAATGGTAACCCCTAAATATATCTGTTCTCAATCCCTGGAACCTGGAAATGTCACCTTATATGGTAAACTTTTAACAAATGTCATTAAAGATCTTGAAATGAGGAGATTATCCTGAATTATTTAAGTTAGACTTAAATGCCTTTACAAGTGTCCTTATAAGAGAGAGACACAGGGTAATTTGAAGACCAAAGAGGAGGAAGCAATGTGACCATACAGGTAGAGATTTCAGTGACACAGCCAGACATCAAGCAATGCTGACAGCCACCAGAAGCAAGAAGTGGCAAACAGCAGATTCTCCCCTCTCAAGGACCATGAACTTGTTGACACCATGATTTCTGCCTAGGGATATGAAATTTGGTCTTCCAGACCCTTGAACTGTGAGAGAATACACTTATATTGTTTTAAGCCACCAATTCTGTGGTAATTTGTTACAGCAGGCACAGGAAATTTATATATAATTTATTCCTATAGCTTGTTTTAGGAAAGTATTATTTTAATTTTGTCTTAATCCTTATTTTATTCTCTCAATTCCAATTGCGTTTTTTTTTTTTTTGTATTTAACATGATGTTTAGAATCAGTAATTTAACAAAAAGGAATGTAAGAAAATGAAAACAGGCATCACAAATTCCGTATGTCAACTACATAAAGTGGGCATGAAACAAACAGCAGAACCTTAGAAACGTAGAACTTTTTGCTTTTATAGGAAAGTCTTCATTCAACTTCAGATATTCCTGCTGAATATCTATCTGACATGACATTGGAGGTCTTTAGAAATACAATAGATAAAAAGGAGATATATGTATTATGAAGTAAGAGAAAAACTGTCCTTATTTGTAGATGACATAATATTCTGTATAGAAAATCCAAAGGAATCAAGTGAAATCCACAGAATTTAAGAGTTTAAGGAGCTGTCCAGATATACAAATAGTGTGTAAGATTAGTAGAATTAAATACACTAACACAAAGTAACAGAAAATTATCCCATTCGCAATAACAACAACAATTACAAGTACCAGGGTAAAGTAACTACCAATGTGAGTCCTACAGAAGAAAATGGTAATTACTCAAAGACACAGATACATTTCATCCTGAGTTGCAAACATTTAAGGAGTTGGAGGATATGAAGGGTGGTACAGTTTCTTCTGAACTTGAGCATCAGTGGAAGCACATGGACTTTTCTCTATTACATGGCACATACTGTCCCTTGGAATTGGTTTTTGAGAGAGAGAGAGAGAGAGAGAGAGAGAGTGTGTGTATGTGAACTATTAGGAAATTTGAGGCATCAAGTTGCACATCTCCAACATATCCTGGTGTAAAAACTTCAGATGCAACCCATTGTGGACTTCTGTTAGCTCGTTTTGGTTACACTCCTGGAACAACCAGGACGTTTTTCTAGATTTAAAAATTTAGACTTAGAGAAATACATTACTGAGAGCAAGATGACAAGTGTTAGTCATGTAGAGCCAGTCCCTGGGGTAGGATAGGAGATTTGCTGAACATTAGACGCAGGCTCAAAAGCAGAGCTTTCAGGGCAAAGAGTCGGCTTCATTGTGAGCAGACTTCTCATGAATTTTTTAAATTAAAAAATTAAGAAATTTCTTTAAATTACCTTCTCTTGGACAATGGCAAAAGTTATAATTTTCAGTTTAAATTATTGCTCTCAAATTTTGTAATTCTCTTTGTTTTGTTTTGTTCCCAATTATTCAGTCAAGTTGGAGAGAGCCATGCCACTCACTCTGTGTGTCCATGTTCTAGAGGGAAATGTGACTTAGGGTTCTATGTGAAATGAGGCCTGTCCCCGTGTCAGCATCTTCACACTCTCTTTTCCATTTGTCAAGAGACCCTTAGGAAGGTGGTAGCTTTACA
>JAPYYJ010004105.1:0-10778 GCA_028533885.1 Nasua narica
GAGTCTAAGCTCTCGGTATATTAGACTTGCCTATACTTTCTAAATTTTACCTATAAAACTGTTAGTACATTCAGGTGTGATAGAGAGCCTACATATATAGAGAGAACTAGAAAATACAGGAACAATAAAGATCAAAACCAAGGCAAAGATCCATTGGACCATGACAAAAAGTCCATGGTGGTGCCAGAAACTGAATATAAAAGTGTGAAGTTAAAGTGCAGGGCTCTATTCACAATAGGTAACCACTCTTTCCTTTCTAAAACTGAATATTTTCAGCACAGTTTTAGAATAGCATGAGTTACTTTTGGGGGGGGTGGGTTACAAAGGAACCCATCTGTCTGAACTAATCTGATGAAAAACTATAATCCATTTCTCCCCATTAGCTTTTGACTAAATACTGAAGCTAATTATCCTAGCTTTTTTTGGGTTCTCACGGCAACATAGAATATTAAAGAACACATTTAGTTCCACCACTTTATGCAAGACTGGGCAGTTTCAAAACATCTAAGTGCTAAGATGTTAGCACCACACAGATACAGAAGGCTACACACATTTTCTTTACATGGCTAATTAAGACCTTTTGATTTAGAGAGACAGATTAACATGGATCCAATGGGGCAGATAGGCATATTATTAATATGTTGTCCTCAATTCCCACCGCTTCTGCTCTAAATGCACTTTTAATCACTATTGGTTGGTACCAATAGCTTTTCAACATCCATGCATCTCTAGTATTTAAAATAATTTCCTTGGACAACTGTGATCTGTACTAACTGGCAGCTCATAGGAATTCAGGAGCATGAAATTTGTGAATTGCACTGCTTTAAACTTAACGGAAACATAAACATACAGATTTAGGGTTAATGTACCTGTGGTTTTGTTTCGATATTTTTAAGGAGGATGGGAGATGAAGAGGTGAGGGAAATTGGTGAGAAATAAGGCTTTTTACCCACTTTCCTGGTTTGGTATCCCTAACAGGGTTTCATGGAGAAGGCAATCTGCTAGAGAGAAGTTGTCAGGGGCATAAAATCCATTCCTCCACATCTGGGAGGTTCTATGCCTGAAGAAGGGTCCCAAAGCAGAAAGGCTTATGGGCTCGAAGGAAGCTATCTGCACAAAAGGATGTAGGCACCCTCTTTGTGCCTAGGGTAAACTGAAAGGGACCCATATCTACTTTAACTTGCTCAATTACTGCTAAATGAAATTCATCCAGTCTTATATTAAAGTCACAAATCCGGGGTGCCTGGGTACCTCAGTGGGTTAAAGCCTCTGCCTTCGGTTCGGGTCATGATCTCAGGGTCCTGGGATTGAGCCCCACATCAGGCTCTCTGCTCAGTGGGGAGCCTGCTTCCCCGCCCCTCACGTCTCTGACTACTTGTAATCTCTCTCTCTCTCTCTGTCAAATGAATAAATAAAATCTTAAAAAAATAATAAAAAATTAAAAAATAAAGTCATAAATCCTGTAACAATCAAGCTGCCTCCATTCTGTAGGTACTCAAGCTAAATACCTCTTCACCAACTCAAAATTCTGTTTACTCTCTGAAAATGGGAGAATGAGGACGCTTCCTTTCCTGATTACCTACCCGATGTCAAACATAAAATATATTTTCACAGAGACTCTGACATTTTTAAATGCCAAAATATTACTTCCACTTACAATGCATTTTAGAAATCTGAATTAAGATTTGGGATGAAATACTTGTAATATGGTGCCTAACCTCTTGGATTGTGATAAAATCCAGGCTGGCATAGTTTCACATAGGAGAGTAGCTGTGGAAGGAAGCATGTGCACAAAGAGCCTGCTGAGTGGGACAGGTGACTGGAAGGAAGTCCTGGTCTTAAGTCCTGACTTGGTCACTAACTGATTCTGGGGCTTTCGGCCCCTCAAATTTCATCTTTAAATTGACAGTTTAAATGACTTTAAAGTTCCCCCTCAGCTTTAAGCCAGTTAAGCGGCCAGAGGTTACAAGTGCTAACTGAAAATTATGAGAAATAAATTATGAAAGACTTATCAAAGTCCATGTTTGTCTAGGATTAAGTTTGTCATCTTTGTGCTGCTGTGCAGGCAAACCTGTTGCATCACATAAAATACTCTTTTCCTGACTACACTAGAAATGCAAGAGACAATCGGCTGGCTTTTTAAATTTATCTTTTTAATGTAAACAACAATGTGCCCCCTAGAGAGGAAGTTCTCAAGTTTCACCTCTATAATCTGTAAGTACACACAGGATGCCACCTGGCACCCTAAGGCCACATGACTGAAGGCCAGGGTGTGCTGACTTGCTGTTAGAACCTTTTTATCCTGCCTGATCAACGCTTTGCGTTTATATCCCACCTTCATTTCCAGCCCAGTCCAAGCCTCAGTAGGGGGCTGTTTGGTACCTTCACAGTGAATGTTCTCAGGGACGATTAACCACGTACGGGCCAGTGAAAGGTTTGCACACCACCTCACCTGCCTATGTATTTAATACCTATCTCACGTGGTTTATGCTTTCCAGAGCACACAAATTAAAAGCAACGGGATCCAACCTCAGATCGTAATTGGCCACATCTACTGTGATAGTTAAAAAAAAAAAGAAAGAAAGAAAGAACACGGAAGAGCCTTGGACATTGCACCTGGTGGAAGAGGAAAAGCTCTATGACCCCTTAACACCGTAATGTTACAGTCTTTAAGAGTTTCAAAGGTTTGTCTTTTTCTTCCAGTAAAACGCTGCCGAGCGGGAGGGGTTTCCAGTACCGCGCACTCACCTCTTTGATCTTTGCCCTCTTCTCGCGGATGGCGGCGTCGGCAGGTTCCCGGCCAACCGCTCCGATTGGGGGCACGAAGTCCACCGGGGGCAGCCTCCTGAAGACCGCCTTGTCACGCAGCTGGTCCTGGGCCACCTTCTCCTTCTCCAGCAGAATGTCTCTTTGGATCTCCTCGGGCAGCTTCTGCAGGGTCTCCTTTGCTTCCCTGAGAGCCCGCTCGTGGTTTTCGCGGATCCTGGCCAAGTTGTCCTCCAGGGCGGCCGCCGGGTCCCCCAGCGCGCCCTCCTCGCCGCGCCTGGCTCGCCCATCTGCCGCGTCTTCCGCGCGCGCCCCGGGCCCGGGTTTATGGTCGGCGGCCGACTGCAGGGCGGGGCTGGAGTGGAACAAGACCCCGCTGAGCAGCTTGGAGGAGTCGGGCAGGAAGAAGATCGCCCCGAAGCAAAGCGTGATGAAGGCGCTGAACACCAGCAGCAGCACGAACTTCTCCGTCAGGCGGAAGGCGGCGGGGCCGGATCCCTTCCTGCCGCTGCTGCCACCGCCGCCGAGCCCCCCGCCCAGGCCGCCGCCCAGGCCGCCGCCCGCCGGGCTGCTGAAGAGCGGCAACAGGCCCCCCACCGGCATCCCTCCAGCCGCCGCTGCCGCCGGGGTGCCCGCTGTCCAGTGGCCCTGCGCCGCGCCGCTCAGCAGCCAAACTTCGCCGCCGCCCGGCGTCAGCGGCTGCGGGGCTGGGTCCTGCGCATCCAGGCCGCCCGAGCCCCTGGGCTGGGCTGCAGGTATGCCCTGGGGAAACAACTCTTCTGTGGGTCTTCTCCCAGGGGCAGCTCCTTTGGCAAACAAGCACGCGCGACAGACCGCTGGCCGCAGCCCCTGCGGGGAGAGAAAGAGTAAAATGTAGTAATTACGATGATGGCGATAAAGTTTCCAGCGGGTCTCCGCCCTCCGACGGCCGGGCGAGCCGCCGGGACAGCTTCCCCAAGCGCGGAGTCGGGAGTCTGGCTCCGGGCACCGCCCTCAGAGCTCACTCTTTGGACTTGGGGTGAAGTTTTCTGGTCCTAGAAGACGGGGTGTCCTGCGCACACCTGGTGCAGGGCCGCGTGCAGGCACCTCCTGGAGAGGTCAACGCACCTCTGGGTCAGGAGGGACGCGGCGCGGGTCGGGAGGCTAGTCAACTTCGCCAGCTCCCCATCTCGGAGCTGGGACTAGCTGCCACTGCTTCCCAAGCGGCGGCTGAGCGTGCAGCCCCGGTCGCCGCTCGACTGGGCTAGCGCGCCGACCCGCGGGCGAGTAGGAGCGAGCAGGGCTGCACGCTGCCCTCCACCGCGGCCCCGCGAGCACTAATACCACTGCCGGTCTCCGGGCGTTCGGAAACGGGGGCGGTGACGCGTCCGGAGAGTGATGGCGCGGCCGGGCCAATCACGCCCCGTTCAGGGACCCGCGGGGGCGGAGCCGAGGCGGGGAGGGGGCCGCGCGGGGCGGGGAGTTTACGGGAAGCTCAACCTCGCGGGGGCCCGGCCGGGGGCGGGGAGGTCGTGGGTCTAGGAGGCGCGAGGCCGGCAGGAGCGGCGGTAAGGAGGCTGTCCAGACCCACGCCAGAGGCCCAGGGCGGGAGGAGGTGGGCTGGGTTCGGGGTCGGCGAGTGTACCCTGCGCGGTCCGCGGGCCCGGGTCGCAGGGGCTCGTTGGCCTTGAGCGGCCGGGGAGGCGTCCAAACTGTCGCAGGACCTCTCTGCCGCCCCCTCGGATTCGTTCTTCAGGCCGTGAGAGGCCAGCTCCGTGGGGTCCCGCGAAGGGCAGGTCTCGCTGAGAATCGTCCGACGCTGGGTCGTTCTGCACGGGTCTTTTCTCCAGTTCCCTCTTTTTATCCAAGACAGGGATTCCCCCGGTGCCTGGTAGCAGTCAAACCAAAAGTCCCCCGTAGAGATGCTGTGATCGTAAAGCATTTGAGCTCTCGGGTCTAACATCCTTTTTCGTCCTAAGATACTCATCGTTTTGTGTGGTTGCTTAGGATGCTTCTTCCTCTGCATCCTTTCCCCACCTACTTGAAGAAAAAAAGTTGTGTACCTCCCCCACCCACTCCCACTTCCAAAATTCATTTATCTCATAGAAGTTGGTCAAATTTTCCATTTAAAGAAGACAGTTTTATGCCATAGCTTCAAGTAATAAATTTGAACACTGTTGAAATTAAGTCTTGGATGCTATTACTTCCAGGGAAGTAAGGACTTGGTCCAATAGAGCTTGTTTTCAAGACAGCATTATTTTCCAAAATGTTTGTAATTTCCCTGTTGCTCTGCAAAAAAAGGGGGGGGTTATCAGAGAGGAAAAAGTTGACTACTGACTTCTTATTTCTGAAAGCTAGTTTGTAGCAGCCTTATCCTATGCCTCCCCCTTCTCTGGAAATGTGGTTTTAGCTCTGCTTCTGTTTGCCATTTTTAAAACAAAGGAAACAGCTGGCGGTTTATAGGAAGGTGCCTACAATACAGTTGTTTCAGGTGTAGACTCAATGTGAAAATACAAAATTAAATCAAAAATCCTTATTACAGTTTCCATTTAACTGTTCATTTAAACCGTCATTATTTGTTGTGTATTTGTTTTGTGTAAAATGAGTTATACCTCCAATGTTTCTGTTAATGGGAAATTGTTGTTTGATAAAACTGACCTTATGGCTTGGTTATTCTGATAACTGCTATGAAATTCTATGCCCAGAAGAGTGCAGCATATCCAAGCAGGGTAACAAAGTTTAGAAGGACTGAAAAAGAAAACGATTTAAGTTAAATGATGGAAATTTTTATTTCAAATTACATTTGCAAGTTGTGAATAGGCTGAAAAGTTTGAATCAGTGTGAAAAAATATTATTTTCAACAGCTTTAAAATTCAGTTACCTCATGGATAGATAGGTAATAATTAGGGTTAATATCCTGAAAGCTAATCCCTTTATGATCTTTTCCTGAACGATTTATTATTTTAATTATTATGTTTTAAGAATGGAATTATCTCTTATAGCCACAAAAATATTTAGAAACTTTAGTTTAAAAATAGTATACTAAGTATTCCAGAAAGGCAATAAAAACTACTTTTAAGTGTATATTAAAATGGTGATAAAAAGGGGTTGTAGACCTAATTCTACTTCTGGCGTTCTCTAATTTTGATACCTAGCCAGTTTGGACATTTAACTTATTGCTTGTAGTGGAAATATTCAAAATTTAGCATGTAGTCTTAAAGATGACTTTTTTCTTAAAAACTTTAAATTTGATTTATCTATATTGTGTTTATATCTTTTAAAGTGACTTCTCTGTTTATTTCTGTTCCCCTTTATGAATGTTACTTTAAGATCACTTTATTAATACCTGTATTTCTTATAAAACAGATTTATTATGAGTGAAGTCCGGCTTTAATGATTTGTTAAATAAGAAAATAGCATGGGTGGTTGATTATAGGATACCTTTTAAATGGGGCCAGTCTGTGTTAGGTAGGATGAGAAATATGTGGGAGTGCTCATATTTGGACTATAGCAAGTTAAAAAAAAAAAATCAGAGAGAAGGTATTTGAAGGGACATACCAACTAAATTAACCATGTAAAAACTTTTAAAATAACCACACAAAGCCCTGTATATTCATGATAAAGGAAGAATATTGGACAGTCAATAAATTAGAAATTGCATTTTGTTGAAGCAAAATCTGACACTATGCCCTGATTTCAATACCATAAGTACTTCTCATTCCACAGTTGGAAAAGCAATGTTTTATATCTTGAGATAATAAAGCAAAAATATGCGTGATGGTTTGGTCCCCAAATAATAAAACCTTCACCCTGTCCCATAAATCCATACTCACCCACCACATCTACCTGAATATATGCCATGATCTTTGTGAATACAATGGTTGTGACAAAGTTGCTGATTTTTCATTATGAATAGTCTAATGCAAACTTAGCAATCTTAGTAATTCTATGTGGCTTTTCTGTTTATTTTTTTTTTAAGATTTTATTTATTTGACACAGAGAGAGAGAGATCACAAGTAAGCAGAGAGGCAGACAGAGAGAGAAGGGGAAGCAGGCTCCCCGCTGAGCGGAGAGCCCAATGCGGGGCTTGATGTGGTGCTCGATGTGGGGCTGGATCCCAGGACCCCGAGATCATGACCTGAGCCAAAGGCAGAGGCTTTAATCCACTGAGCCACCCAGGCACCCCAGGTTTTTCTTTTTAAATACTTGCTGCGTTTTCTGACTTGGCCAGCTAGTGCTGAAGTATGACTTCCTTGTACCTTTTGCAAATTTGCCTATGAACCTAATTCTTACTTTTTCCTTTTCCAATGCTTTCCTTTTCCAATGCATCTTTTTTCATAATTTGTAAATTTTTATGTTTCAAGATAAAATCTTTAGAATCAAGTAATTTTTTAAAACTGGATTTGGTTAGAGATATCCCCCCAAGGTGTAAAGAAATCCCCAAGTTACTTGGCTGCTTGGATTTGTGTGCTTTTAAAATAATATTTAACAAAGGGTACATTTATCTTTTATATTAACATGCCAAAAATTAAATATAGTAATAATTATAAACAGAGTTGGGGGAGTGACAATGTTTTTATAAAAACTATGGTGAATGACTATTTTATAAAGTTGTAAGTTCCAAAAAGTTAAAGTGCAAAAATATTTCTTAATATTTTTATTTATCTAGAATTTGTCTATTATTTCTTAATATTTTGTTTATCTAAAAGGTACTAGATAGAAGTTTATGGAAGAATCCTTTTGAGACTTTGATTTAAAAATAAAAAGGAATACATCAAAAGAAATACACTTAACATACATGTGTAAGAGTTAACTACTGAAATTGTCCAACACGTTCAATTTCTGATAAGATTTTCTTGTTGCTGATTTTCTACTTGTCTTCAAATTTCAGATCAGAAGAGGTTTTGCCTTTATTTAAAAAAAGTAATATATAAAAAAATAGTTCATTATGAACATTAATCTTGAATTTTCGATACTTCATTGGGCAACTCAGAATTTTACATGAAGTTTATTAAGATAGGAATTAGCCAAAGTTACAAAACAAATGTTAGTAATATTTGTAGTCATTTGAGGAGCTAGCTACAGTTACAACTCTGGTTCTTTTTCTCCCACTCCTCAATTTACTTTGGAACTGGCTATATAATAGATTATTTTTATAAGGACTTCAATCACCTTTGTGTATATGTGGGAAGGGGCAGTAAGAGGCTGAATCAATGAGACCTCTCTGTCCCTGCATGCTCCTGTTGAAACATCTGTTTTTGTTTTGAACACTCATTTCATAAATATTAGCGGTCCGCAACTTAAAAACATTGTGTTCTACCAAGTATTTGTACATTAGCTCTTTGGAACTTTCAGAGTGCCTCTTTCCATAGAAACAAAGTTGTAAGTGGTGCTGTGGGTTGTAGTCTACAAAGATCTAAGACTCTAGGGAAGAATGAAATGTTGGAAAAAACACTGTTGCAATGCTAGTAATCAAAGAAGCATTAAATTAGAAAGTGTTTTGCTTATCTTGAATGTTGGGGCCTGCGGACAAACATTTATTTGAAAGAAAAGGAGATAGAATGATTATTTCAGAAAGATTCTAAACCTACTTTCAAGGTTGGAAAGTAAGTTTATGGAAGTTCTTAGGTAGTTTTCTTTCATTACATAGAGCTTTCTTCTGGTATCAAGGGTACCATAAGAATTTTATAGGGGCGCCTGAGTGGCTCAGTGGGTTAAAGCCTCTGCCTTCTGCTCAGGTCATGATCTCAGGGTCCTAGGATTGAGTCCCGCATTGGGCTCTCTGCTCAGCGGGGAGCCTGCTTCCCCTTAAGCTCTCTGCCTACTTGTGATCTCTCTCTCTGTCAAATAAATAAATAAAAATCTTTTAAAATTAAAAAAAAAAAAAGAATTACTTTTATGATTTGTTTTTGTTTTTGTTTTGTTTTGACTTGATTAACAGAAGGACTGAAAGAGATAAGTACAGGGAGAGATTTTTCTGAGTTAAGTGGGCAAAAGTTTGAATGAAAGAGTGATTTATTATAGAGGACATGCCTGTCCTTGGCTGTATGACTGTGGGTGATAAGTTGCCTATCTTCTACATCTCTCATTCTTCATTGCTATGGCTCTTAGATTAAATGATATAACTAATGTGTCTGGTACAATAGGCATTTGAGAAATTTAATTCAATTTTTCTCCTTCCCTATAAAAGGAATTAATGTCCGGGGTAGTCAAAGAACAGAGAATTCTTAAAAGGAAGAACCAGAAAATTGTGGTAAGCAAGAAGCTTAGGATTATGTGGTTCTTCACATGGTTGTCACTTTTCAGCTTCTGTCCTCTAAGTAATATATTTTAGAGGTGTCGGGGGAATGGCCTCAGGTTTGGTTGGCAGTGGGTCCTACAAACGTTTCCAATCTTTATATAAATAGGCCCAAAAACTTTGCCAACTAACCAACTTTATAGTTTTTTATGCCTTTAGACAATGTGAATGAGGGCAAGGTCTCCAAGTGAGGAGAATGATATTACTGTTCAGTGCTTGAAGAATCAGGAAATCAAGGATTCAGGATAAAAAAGCTGGGCAAGGAAATGTCAACAATGACCTTTAGGAGCCCTTGCATCTAAAACGTTTGAATTTTATGACTTGAGGCGAGTATATTATTTCAACTGAGTGAAATGAAAGGAAAAAGTTTCCTTCTCTGACCAGAGAAAAATATAAAATGTTTCCTTAGTTTTTAATTCATTAGATACATTTTTTTTTCATTAGATACATTTTTAAAACATCACTTTTTCTTCAAAAAATGTTTCCTTCTTCATTCTCTGTCCCATAAAAGATCATACACTTTTCCAGAAAAACCAAATAAACTCAGAAAACTTATAAGACATTATTCTGCCTAACTGAAAATTTTTTCATGAAATAAAATGAAATGAAACCGCATGTGCCTGTTCCTGTTTTGGAGGAATGATCTACAACTATGACACGACAGCACTTGGCTTCCAAATTTCATTGCAAAATAATTGTGCTGTTTGCACTACATATTCAGACTTTCATATTGTCCTTCAGGGTAGAACTTTGTCTTGGCCCTGGGTTTCTGTAAATGGATAGGAATTCACCTATGGTTCTTTGTCCACTGAACTTGTTTTTCAAGTTCACTTGGAGCATTCTTCTGCAATATATAGATTCATTACGGGCAAAAGTAAAAAGCAGATTTGTGTTGCAGGTTGTACCTGAACAAACTGCATATACTGAATGTATAATTGGTAGTCTGTTTGTTTAGTACAATTAATACTGCTTATGACTATGGGAATGAGAGGGACATGTTGCAATTAACATAGGAAAAGTGAAGGGAAGAATTCCAAACCAGTGACCCATATATCTGTTCGACTTAATGGTCTGGAATTGGCAGATAGGGTTTCTACAAATTACTAAGCTTAAAATGTGTTGAGTTTGAGATGCTTAATCTCACTCTTAGATTATAAATAGTTTTTGAACATCCACTGATATTGTTAGGTTTTCCAGTTTCTCCCAAATATTAAATGGGTATATGGCTTCCACTGTTATGATACTATCATAGCTTGAACAGTAATGAACAAGAAGTGTCATGTGCCTAAACTTGCCATCCATTTTATATTCTTTATTTTTTCTAGTTTCAACATATATCATTGTATAGTAATCTGTTTCACTTAGAGCCTCATCCAGTGCCTTCCCAAACCCCACTTCAAATTATTTCAAAGCAAACTATAGTTGACCATTTCACTCATATTTCTTAAAAATTAACCATTATCATCAAACCGAAGATTAACTCCTTAAATTAAAAAAATCCAGTTTGTTTATTTTATTTTATTTCATTTTATTTTATTTTATTTTTAAAGATTTTATTTATTTATTTGACACAGAGAGAGAAAGAGATCACAAGTAGGCAGAGAGGCAGGCAGAGAAAAGGGAAGCAGGCTCCCTGCTGAGCAGAGAGCCTGATGAGGAGCTTGATCCCAGGACCCTGAGATCATGACCTAGGCCAAAGGCAGAGGCTTTAACCCACTGAGCCACCCAGGCGCCC
>JAPYYJ010004106.1:0-10777 GCA_028533885.1 Nasua narica
TTTTTTTATCTGTTAAAATACAATTGTTTCAAATACATATTCCACAATTTATCTATTTGACTGTTGGTCTGTTAGTTTCCTTGTGTGATATTATGAGTTTAGAAATGACAAGATGAAAACCAAAATGATCATTTTCTCAAAATACATTTTCAGAGGTGGCAACACCAAATCAAATTTTATTGCTTAAGTATGTACAAAGTACTTTCCAAAGTAGTTAAACTCACATATACTACCATCAGAAATGTGTATGAGTATTCATTTCATGAGGTCTTCCAACATTTCCTTGACCTCCTTAGAATAGTTTCTAATCTGGCAACCAGCATTTCTTCTTTTTTTCCCATTTTGAAGATCGATAGAAGAAATGCAGATTTCCCCAAGCTGGTGTTAACTCAAAGCATTTTTGGTTATCATGTATTCTCACCACTCTCGCACATTCCTTCCCTATGTAGAATATGCCCTTAGTCCTAATTCAATATCTAAATCTCCAGCCTAATTAAATGAACTGTGACTTGTAAATGCCAGGCATTCATCAAGACAATTGTGGATAAGAACAAAGACCCGAACTTGGATAAATAGGGGAAACAATATAACATTTTTCCCCTTTTCCACAAATATGAGCATGACATTTTGATTTCAAAAAAAATTAAAGAGATGCAGGAGAATTTAGAATCAAAGTCATTTTTAAAACTGGACCTTCATGTCTAGGAAAGAGGCAGGAGATAGGTTGTTGAGGCTAAAAAAAAGGAAAAGGGTGGCATGAAGAGTCTTTGTGGTGGAAATATTCTGAATCTTGACTGTAGTACTGAAATGTGAATCTACACATGTGATAAAACTACATAGAAGTTTCATAGAATAACATGTGTATAAAATGCACATAAACATACTCAAATGACCACATGTAAAATTGGTGAAATCTGAGTAAATTTGATGAATTGCATCAATGTCAATTTCCTAGTTATGATATTGTACCATAGTTATGCAAGATGTTACCACCAGGGAGACAGGCATCCAGGATCTCTGAATTTCTAGTATTATTTCACACAACTGCAATGTGAAATTAAAATTATCTGAAAACTGAAAAAAATAAAAAATGGACCTTCAGTCTTCTAAAACATAGAAAGGCCGTAGAGGTCTATTTTTTCAAATCCTCTGGGTGGGTTTCCTGATTTCAAGACACTGTGGATAAATTTAGTCAAGTTTTAATAAAAAATAAGTTTGATCTTTTATAACTTTAAATTTGTATATATTTATTTAAAAGTCAATAAAATGAAATACATATTATAGGATGATATAACTCTATAATTACAAACTCTTCAAAGGAAGGCCAAACTCAATAATTTTTCCCCATTGTGGTTATTAGTCATATACATTATCAGTGTAGACTATCCAGCCAAGACTAAAAGTGTCTGAATTTAACCTATATAAATGATCTGGAAGATTTGCAATCTATACTGCTCTATTAGCTAAATTCCTTTAATAAACATTCTTAGTAATCACTTAAACTTTGACATAAGATTGTTTCCATTTACTTTACTTAAAAAACTGAGTCATAGAGCAGTTCTGGAAAAAGGAATTCATGCATGAATGCATGAACAAATGGACAGTTTAGAGAGGGAAGTCATGGTGACAACAGGGGTTTAGAAAGGAAGTCATTCGGTTCTCTGTCCTGGAGTTCCCATAACTTTCAAATACTACATATTAGATAAGAAAATGTACTCTAATATAGAAGACAAATAGAAAAATAAATCTTAAATCTGTCAGAAACTTTCTTTAAAGAGAAATCCACAAGAATTCTGTACTCTTAGGTAAAAAAATAAAGACTTGTAGTTGAAGGAATGATTTTATAATCATCAAGAGGAGCAATCCCCTCTCATGATTCCTGATAGTACTCCAAAGAAATGAAAATGACTGACCAGATGGAGCCCCTAAGGCCTTGCTTCTTGCCCTATATTCTGCATGTAAAAAATGAAGACAATTCTCATATTCTTTCATTCCCACTTGTTTGTTTTAGCAGAATTCTTGTTGAGCAAAAATATATTTTTTCTTATAGATAAGAAGAAGGACATAGCTAACCTTATTTTAGAATGCATATAGATGGAAATTTAGTTCCATGTTTATTGCAGTTCCATGTTTCGTAACTTTAAAATTTAATGAACTTAAAAAAATTAAGATGATTTTAAAAGATTGCAGGACAGGTTTTTGTGGAAGAGTTGGAGTTGGAAACTTAGTCACACTGAGAGTTCAAGGACAACTTCCTTTAGATGATGATGCTCAGCTAAAAAAGTGCCATCTTTGGTTTCATCTTGAAAGAAAGGATATATACTAAACCCATACAAGGAAAGGGGAAAATTAAGTCGCTTAGATACTCTTCTCAACTACATCCTCCTAATTTTCTAAAATTTTGCCAGGAGTTTCAAAGTTCAAACTATAAACATATTTGTTTTCAAAAGAAGTAGAAGGAGTTAGATTTGTTTTTACTAGATACTAGAACAAAAACAATAACAAAAATGAAACAAAAGCACTCATTTCTTTTCTTTCATTACAGTACCCAAAATAATTTGAATTTATCCTATATAAGATGACACAAAATAGAGAAGACACATCTAGTTAGTATTACCAAATCAGTCAAATGTTTTCTGTTTTTCCCTAGGGGAAATACATTTGATCTCTGAAACACTTTTCTTGGCTTCTGTTCTTCTATACTACTGGTTTTAATCCTCTCCCTGCAGCTACTCTTTTTTAGTCCTCTTAGAAAAAATCTGTTCATTGCCTCCTCTCTTAAAACTGATTTCCTTGGGGTTTTAATTTTGTCCTTTGCTGGAACCCTCTCCTTGTCTAATGATATTTACTAGCATTCCCATACATTAAATATTCAAAAATCCACATATCAACACAGATCTGCCTACCAGTTCCCATGTATGCTCATTATATCATATGTTGAACATCTCTACAAGCATCTCAAATTTGTTTCTAAACCTGTTTTCCTTTCAGTATTCCCTGTTTCAATAAATGGTGCCACCATGTGTAGTTACCCAGTCAGTGTTACACATGACTCTTTCCTCTGCCTTACTGACACATTCAATCATTCTCAATAATTTTTGGTTGCTCTGTATTCTAAATGTCAGGGTATTGTCCAGATTCTCATCAAGAGAAGGGAAGGTGAGTCAGAGAGGAAACTAAATTATCTAAGAAATGTGGTCTGTATAAGAACTAATGAAATGTCAATATGGATAGCCCTGGAAATGCCACAGTTTTATGAGTAAGCAGAGTTTTTTAAATGACAGAATAAAAGTTATGTTAAAAAAGAAAAATAAAGAAGTATCATTTCATCAAAAACAAATATTGACATTTTAATTAGGAGACGTGCCTTTCCATTTTAATTAGCAGCTCAAGTCCGACATATCTCATAATACATGTAAAGTGAATGTGGGCCGTTTGTGAAACTAAGCTTGAATATTCAATATGGTTGGCAAAAAAGGACTATATCTGGTAAGTTGTGACTATAGCTTGATATTGTGATAATTAATTTGAATAATTGAGACCATACAACTTACTAGAAAATTCATAACTCTAAGATGGCTTTCATTTTGCCTGCCTAAACACACACAATCATTGCCATTGTGTATTTAAAATATTTAGATTCATAGGAGGAAATGTTTTCTGCTCTCTCAAGCTTCTTTTTTTTTTTAAACATTTTTTTTTTAAGATTTTATTTATTTACTAGAGAGAGAGAGACTGAGAATAAGAGGGGAGAAAGTCAGAGGGAGAAGCAGACTTCCCACAGAGCCGGGAGTCCAATAGGGGACTCGATCCCGGGACTCCAGGATCATGACCTGAGCCGAAAGCAGTCGCTTAACCAACTGAGCCACCCAGGCGCCCTCTCATGCTTCTTCGTGTATATACTTTCCTAATTCTTACTTTACTTATTTTGTTTCTGGGTTCCTTTTATCTCAGTGCTTTTATTTTACTTCATTTTATTAGTTTTATTAATATTAGTAATAATATTTTTATTAATTTTATTCATTAGTTGATTTCCAGGAAATTCCAGTGAATTCAGGTAATTCACTGAAAAATATTCTGCTACATGAATTTGTACAGAAATAAAAATATTCAGATCAGAATAATTATTTCTGATTTTTCTTAACACTTATCATTTATTTTGCGGCAAATATTGCCTAAGTGCTTGATGTACACTAAAATTTCATGCACAAGACAATGTTATGGGGTAGGTGTTATACCATTTTTTTTAATGACTCACCATGCATTTAAGTGACCTACCTAAGGCCACACTTGTATAAAATTCCAGCTTTTTTTCTAAGAAGTCTGATATGTAAGGACAAGACTTTTTTTTTTCTTTTTTTAGTATTACTGAGATGAGATCATTACACAAACTAGACTATTGGTTTATTTGTGGTTTTGTTTCATTTTCCTCCCCATATATCCTTTGTGAAATTTGTCATCTTCTTACCTTTGTCCTGCAAAACTATTTATTCATAACTCACTATTTTCTAATTATCTTCTAGGCACTAAGGTGACATTTAGAACATTTGAAACTAAGTAAAATAAAGTGACTGAAATTTTGGTTTTATGGATCTAATATTTGCTTTTCTGCTACTGTGAAAGTAAGAGAGAGAACATTGAGCACAGTTCATTTTCTTTGTTTCCCAAGAAACATATATTAGTTTGCTAGAGTTGCCACCTAGCCTAGGTGGTTTAAGCATCTTAAATTTATTCTCTCTTATGTTTTGAAGGCTAGAAGTCCAAGATCAAGGTGTTGGTGGGTTTAGTTTCTTCTGAGGCCTCTCTCCATGGCTTGTAGACATTTTCCTTCTCTCTGTATCATCACATGGTATTTCCTCTGTCCCCTGTGCAGTTTCAGTGTCTGAGTACCCAAATTTACTCTTCTTATAAGGACACTATTCAGATTGGATTAAAACCCACCCTACTGGTCTCATTTATCTTTAATTACTATTTTAAAAGCCTTCCTATTAGAGACACTCAAAGTCTGAGGTAGTGGGGAATAGGACCTCAACATATGATTTTGAGGAATTTGATCTCTAATTTGAGATCTAATTTGATCTAATTTGATCTCTAACACAATATTAATAAATTACTAGAATTGATAATAACTAAACACTGATTTTATGTGCTTTTTTTTAAAAAAAGATTTTATTAATTTATTTGTCAGAGAGAGAGAGAATGCATGAGAAGGGGCGGGGCAGGAGAAGAAGCAGTCTCCCCACTGAGCAAGGAGCCTGATGTGAGACTTTATCCCAGGACTTAATCCCAGGAAATGATACTAGGACTTGACCCCAGGACCCTGGGATTATGACCTGATCTGAAGGCAGGCACTTAACCAACCAGAACCAGCCAACCTGAGCCAACCCAGGTGTCCCTTTATGTGCCTTTTTAAAGATTTTTTTTTTTTTTTTTTTATTAGAGAGCAAGAGACTGAGAATGAGAGGGGAGAAGGTCAGAGGGAGAAGCAGACTTCCTGCAGAGCCGGGAGTCCGATATGGGACTCGATCCCAGGACTCCGGGATCATGACCTGAGCGGAAGGCAGTTGCTCAACCAACTGAGCCACCCAGGCGCCCGCCTTTATGTGCCTTTTTAAAGAATGGATACATTGGGGGGCACCTGGATGGCTCAGTCCATTGAGTTTTGCCTTGGTTCATGTCATGATCTCTGGGTCCTGGGATCAAGCCTGTGCTGGGCTTTCTGCACAGTGGGGAGTCTGCTTGTCCCTCCCCTCTGCTCCTGCACCCTGCTTGTGTCCTCCTTATCTCTCTCTCAAATAAATAAATAAAATATTTTTGAAAACAAAGAATAGGTACATTAGAAAGGGTATTTTGATAAAATACTTATGCCTGGTCACCTTTCTAATACCAAATTTAGGTGTTATTAATCACTGTTAAATGTAACTCTGGTCTAAAGTAAGTCTAAAACTGAACACACTTTGAAGTATCTCTCTGTAATTATAGCCCTGAAGGGAATATCTAGTATGTTTTCTGAGTTTTAGTTCCATATTATTTTAGGATTTGGCAACAAAAGGCTTTAATAAGTACTTCTCCCATTACATTTTTCTCTGTTAGGGGAAGTCTTTAATTTCTTGTATAAGATTTGAGAAGAAGTTAAGAACCTTCAGAGCACATTATTTTCTCTGTAAATTTCTTGCTCAGACCACCTGTTACTCCACTGATTAAGTAACTTTTATATAAGGAAAATATCAATTTCAACTATTTCTGTACCCATTGTGGTCAGAAGAAACAAAGCTCATAAGGTCCTTTCTATCTTCCATGTGGATTCTATTCTCCGAAGGATTCTCCAATAGTTTGTTCAATTCTCCTTTACTTCCCTTCTCCACTACTTCAGACACAAGGGACAATGGTTTTCAATCTCTGAGCACTGTATTTCAGGCTTCTTGCCACTTACCTTATAAATGGAACAGCTAAAAGAGTTACCTCTTTAAGGGATATTTTCTATTTTCGAAAGTAAGCTATATATTATATTTCAATAGAACCATTTTCAAACAGATGTACCAAGACTTTCCCAAATATGAAAAACAAGTGTCTTTGAGACTAAAATGTCTACAATTTTTTAATTAAATAAATTAAGTAGAAGGGTGGTGTCTTTCTGAACTCTTTTCCTGTCCAATCACCATTAATTTAGACCAGGCTATATTCACTTTTCCTTTAAATAACTGAAATTATAACCTACTACTAGTGACCCAGACACTTTATTTACCCTCTCCAAGCTGTTCTACACACTTCTGTCATGATATTTGCTGTAAAATTACATGAATTTTCAATAGAATTATAATATATTTTATATATATTGTTGCTTTAATACTGTTAAAAATTCTGAAAATCAATCAGGAAAATGTATAGAAGTGTTTTCAATAATAATGCCATTTTTTTATTATCTCAAGGAAATGAAGGAAACAAAAGTCGCCAAAGTATATATGGACTGTTTGCATTAAGGATAAATTGGAAGCTATAATCCCATAATCAGAATATAATTCAGAGTCTAGAAATATATAAAAATTAGGTAATATTTCATGATCATTAAAGGGAAATTCATATTATATATTTAAAAAGATGGACATATATTTTATAGGAAAATTTTAAATAGTTTTTACTCAAATTATTTGGATAGATGTACATTCAACTACAAAAAGGAATATATCTACATATGAGTTAAATAAGAAAAATGATTCATATAGTGGTTGTAAAATTTGTCATTAAAAATATAATGATCATTTTGGACAAGGTTGAATAACCAAGACTTTCTGAAAAAGAAAGAATAAATGTATAAGTTTTCAAAATGCTCTATATCATCTAATATAACAAAGATCCAAAATTTATTTGAAAAATATAATCTTTTAAAATTAAGGAACACTTACATCACATTCCATAATTTTGATATGCTATTTTTATTATATGTGTATGTGTGTGAATACAATGGGACACATAAAAAAAAAAAGGATTTCAGTAGTCTACCTTTATACTTATTCAGTTGGACTGTTAAAGGAATTAGATTGAAAAATCATTAAAAACTTCTATTGTTATGTTCAGACTTACTAATAAGGGTTGAGTTTTGGCTGGTCATTTGGAACATGGTCCTGAGCACAGAGCCCAACATGGGGCTTGATCTCACAAGACTGAGATCAACGACTTAAGCCAAAACCAAGAATCAGATGCTTAACTGACTCTGCAACCCAGATGTCACTTGGTGGAGAAAAGTTTAAAAGACAGACGGTAAATATGAGTCATACCTTATTTTAACCCAAAAATAGTTGTGAAGGAAGATGTCCTTAGGTTGGGAAGGTCACTTAACAGAAAGGAAACAGGGGTGTCTGAGTGGCTCAGTGGGTTAAAGCCTCTGCCTTCAGCTCAGGTCATGATCTTAGGGTCTTGGGATCGAGCCCCACATCAGGCTGTCTGCTCAGAAGGGAGCCTGATTCCCCCTCTCTCTGCCTGCCTCTCTGCCTACTTGTGATCTCTCTCTCTCTGTTAAATAAATAAATAAATAAAATCTTTAGAAACAAAAACAAAAACAAAAAAACAGAGAGGAAACATCCTTTACACAATTTTGAAACTTCAGGTCAATAGGGACTGTGTAGAAATATGCACTACACTAGCAAATACAGAGTAACTTTTCTCCAGTCTAATTTTTCAGTAAATTTTCTAGCTTGTTCTGGTGAGCCAAAATATCGAGAATCCTGAATGATTCAGCTCTCATCTCAATAAGATACTTCTGATCAAGTACATTCAGAAAAAAAGCCTCCAAAAACCAAACTTCTAAATTTTGACTATCATCCCCACCCCAGACAGCTTAAAGACAAAACAGATAATATATGTTGTTAACATACATCACTTTTTACCACTCCCTAAGGCAAAGAGCCCAGAGTATCTCAGATAAACTCATTGACAGGACCAATTCTAACTGAGTCTGCCTGATACAGAGTTCCAGATTGGGACAACAGACAAAGGCAATAAAAATATTTTTAAATAAGCCTGGAGATGAGCCACACAAAATATGAAAAGCTCTGTCTTTCATTTGTTCTAGGTCTTATCCCAATCTAATAACAAGTCTTATAATTTAATATAATTATCTTTGGCTTCATAGACTTCTATTTTGATCAGTTGCTTTCAAACTCAAAATGTTGTGGCCTTGGTTTTTTGGGGTAGTGTTTTAAATTTGTTGTTCACCAGGTACTTGGGTGGCTTAGTCAGTTAAGCATTGACTCTTGGTTTCAGCTCAGGTCGTGATCTCAGGGTCCTGAGATGGAGCCACTCAGAGTGGAATCTGCTTGAGATTCTCTCTCCCTCTCCTTCTGCCCCATCCCCTCTCACTTGTTCTTCCTCTCTAAAATAAATAAGTCTTTAAAAAAATTGTTGTTTTCCACTAATTATGGGACAAAAATAAATTTAATTGGTGAGAACCATTATTACTATTTAGTAATAATAATAATAATGATGAAATAGACAAAAGAGAAATGACAAAGTGTATCATAGTTTATATGCATAAACATACATTTCAGTGGTGTGTGTGTGTGTGTGTGAATATGTAAAAAGTATATATTTTTTTATGTGACAGAGTTAAAAAGTTTAAAGGCCACTGCCCTAGACATATTATAAAGTATAAGTATCATATTTGGTACTGAAAACATAACAAAAATCCTCCATTTAATCAAAGATTTTAATATAATTTCTTTTTTTTAAGATTTTATTTATTTGACAGAGAGAGAGAGATGACAAGTAGGCAAAGAGGCAGGCGGCGGGAGGGGGGGGAAGCAGGCTCCCTGTGGAGCAGAAAGCCCGATGCGGGGCTCAATCCCAGGACCCTGAGATCATGACCTGAGCCGAAGGCAGAGGCTTTAACCCACTGAGGCACCCAGGCGCCCCAAAGATTTTAATAGAATTTCAGAACCTTTGGAGAATAATAAATTTAAGCCTAAATACACAAGAAATATTTTAACAGGTGCCATACTACCTAAGAATAGGCACTTGTTAACAGTGTAGCTACACTATTTCCTCATTCTTAAGAACTATTCATATACCAGCCATAACACTTAGAAATAAGTGTGGCTTGCCATGAATGTAGCAGATAGAATTCCCTCTTGAAATTCAACTTTCCTAATAGGAAATACTCACCTTATTTGATTGTTGTAGAGAAACTGTGGGGTTATCCAATTTTCAAAATATCACCTAACGGGATAGCATACTTTGGCCACTGTCTCCCAGAGTTAGTTTATTTTTGTTGTTAAAAGTAGGAGATGTTCAAAATTTTCAAAAGGAATGTATGTTCTTGAGTATTTGGATTAAAAAAAGTCTCATTTTTATGGCATATTTTCTTATATGGTTTGAAATATTAATGTTAGATAATACTTGAAAAATTTCTGATAATTTAATGCTTTTTCTTTTTCAAAATTACACTATTAAATATATATAGTGTAAATATATATTATATAAATATAATATATATAATAATTATATAAATATATATGTTATATATATTATATATAGTAAATATAATATATATAAATATATTAAATATATATAAATATATTTGGTATTTTTATAATTTCTTCTTCCCCAATCAGGGTATTATGCTGTTTAAAAGAAAGCTCCTAGGATGCATGGGTGGCTCGGTTGGTTAAGTGTCTGACTTTTGGCTTAGACTCAGGTCATGATTTCAGGGTTGTGAGATTCAGCCCAAGTTGGGCTCCATGCTGGGCATGGAGCCTGCTGACAATTCTCTCTCTCCCACTCCCTCTGCTCCTTCCCCACCTTAAAAAACAGAAAAGTTCTGTACACATCTGTGCTTACAGGGATCCATGATATTATTGCTACCACTAAAAGAAAAACAGGAAAATAAAAAAAGATTAAAAATGACACAAATGCTTTAGAAAAATTCTAAATGAGATAAGAAAGAACAGATGAAAGATACAATGAATGTAAGAAGAACATACTTAAAGTAAAAACTACTACATAATTGCATCAGGTTAAAAAGAAGAATTCATTGCTTAAGGAAGGGAAGTTAAGTTATTAAGAAGAAAGAGAAATTAAGGAGTCGATTCCATTTACAATTGCACCCAAAACCATAAGATACCTAGGAATAAACCTAACCAAAGAGGCAAAGAATCTGTACTCAGAAAACTACAAAGTGCTCATGAAAGAAATTGAGGAAGACATAAAGAAATGGAAAAACGTTCCATGCTCATGGATTGGAAGAACAAATATTGTGAAAATGTCTATGCTACCTAAAGCAATC